>OU896711.1:32080420-32327806 GCA_918026855.4 Phaedon cochleariae | reverse complement strand
CGATAATTTTTCCCGGTCTCTTCATGTCTCGAACCCAAACAGAATCATTCTGATTTAAATCTGGAAGATTCTTTGCTCGATGTCTTCTATCATACTGTATCTTTGACTCCTCTTGCTCCATCTTCTGCTCATTGAAAACCTCCTGATGGTTTGGTGAATTCCTGAAAAACCTATGATACCTGCATATTATCAAAAAAATACTACACACACATACTACTTATTTTTATTGAATATAATGTCGTTATGAAACAGGGTAAATAAAATGGGTCACAAGAATTTGCACATACTACTCTTGAGAAGTTATTAGCAAAGATCATTAATTTTTCATCCACTCCGTATATTTCACGGATTTGCAGAGTGGACATTCATCATAGAATGACCAAGATTCCCAATAGGTTGTAAGTCATATTGAGGATGCCAATAATAGTTACCTAACATGGATGTGACTTTATCAAAAATAAAACATCTTGTATATAATATGTCTGATTAGGAGATGCTAATATCACGAAATGGGGATGATATTTGTATACTACAGAATTCAAATGAAATTCCACCGCACACTTTTCCGAAAATCACTGAATTATTCGCTATGTTCCGACCAACCCTGTATATTGTTAGTACGTGCAGGAATCATTATACTTTATAGTAGATTGGTATTGGTCATTCGAACAATCAATGCACAGTTGATTTGGTTTCGAAATTATGAAAGGTGTCTTCACAATTTCTATCTAAAATTCTGGAAAAGTCAACTTTATCACCCTATATAATCGTAACTGTTGATTTTAGAGCGTTGGTGCAATGGAGACATTTGATCAGCACCACACGAGTTCTACAATATATCAAAAATTCGAGTAAATTCACCGAAAGCCAATTTCCCATTGATGCGGTGCGAAGTCCTTTGTTAAATTTGCTAAATTTTCCAGAATCGCTCAATTTGCCCAACGTGCTAGGTTTGTTGAACTCTCTAGACTTGCTAAATTCACTAGATTTACTAAATTTCCTAGATTTGCTAAGTCTGCTAAAGTTGCTAAATCACTTGTTAGCTTTGCTAAAGTTGCTGAATGTGCTAGGGATCCCAGATTTGCTGGATTTATAAAATTTTCTAGATTTGCAAATTTTGATAAATTTGGCTAGATTGGCTAACTTGCAAGGTCTGCTAGGTTCGCTAAAGTTGCTGAGTTTGCTGGATTTGCTACATTTGCTACATTTGCTACATTTGCTACATTTGCTAAATTTGCTAAATTTGATAAATTTGATAAATTTGATAAATTTGCTAAATTTGCTAAATTCGCCAAATTTGACAAATTTGCTAAATTTGCTAAATTTGCTAAATGTGCTAAAATTTGCTAAATCCGCTGAATTCGCTAATCTACCTACTAAGTCCTCTAGTTGGTGTATAATTTGATGTTTTATACCCTGAGTTTAAATGAGCTTGTTTCTTGTCTCTATTTATTGATACTCCCTGGGTAGACTTGTGAGTGGAAATTATTGTGCGCGCGGTGTCGATCAGTCGGATGCCATATCTACCCCAAACCTGCGCCTGAGCTCTTTCGCTGCGTTTTGCCCTTCCGTGACACACAATATACTTGTCTGCGGTCCATTAATTTCTACGCTGCCCTTACCTTGTACTTGCTGCATGTTTAGGTGACTTCAAGGCTATTGTTGCTATTACCGGTCACTGTTTAGTTTGCTTTAGGTTTTGTGCATGGGTGTTCGGATTTATATTTTTGTTTGGTAAAAGTTGGTTCTGAGGCTCTGAACTGTCTCATCATTGACAGGTTTTTTATATGAATTGTAAATCTGTAGTCAATAAACACATTCGAGGGTGACCCGTATTTTATTTTGATATATTCGACCTTTGTGATAACTTAGCCTCAATCTTGATTTGGTGAATTTGAAAGATTGAGTTTGATCAACGAAGGGTATTTGCACGGGGTAAATTCGCCTGGCGCCCATTCAACACCATATTTTCTAGTTATTAATTTAACTTTCCCTACAACGAACCTCCCCTTCTTCGGCTGTAGCTGGTGCGGATGCCCACTTGTTATTCAACAATAGTGGTCTAGTGACCTTGTGCTTAGCACGATTAGTTAGGTTGCAAAGTGGGGAATAATACATTCACAACATGAAAACATCAATATTTTTGAAAGTTGATAAAAGTTATTACATTATATTTGATTTTAGTCGAGGAAACTTATGCAAAGCATTTTTGCTACGGTAAGTATTACCAACATGGCTGACAAACAGAAGCAGAACAGTAACATGGACACCTGTCTGAATGAATTATGTGATGATCAAAATTTCATCTGTCATGAGTCAATTGTCAAAATTCAAAATTTGGAAATAACGGTAATTCATTAAAGTGAATAAAAATAGAAGAGGAGATGGAAATTCCAATTATGGTATTGCCAACTGTTCGTTTTTACCAGGAAATTTAAAATTCTTCAATGATTGTTATGTTATTGCGATTAGCTGGTAAACTTAAAAGGTGAGAGTAAATTATGCTTAAATTGTCTATGTCAGTTCTAGTATTAATAGTGTTCGTTGATTTGAAAATATGTGTCATTTCTAAAAAGGTTCTTTTCTTCATGTTCTAATATTGTCACATCATCATAATCTGGTCTGTGATCATAGGTATTCACATGATGTGCTAAGGAAGAAGTTAATTTGGACAATCTAATGTCACTTTTGTGGGATATGATGCGGTCTTTGATTTTTCTTTTTGTTTGGCCTATAAATTTCTTGTTACATTGCGAACATGGAATGCAATATACTACATTGGACTGTTCCATTATTTCATTTTTATCTTTTAATTTTGAAAATATGTTATTGAGAGTGATTTGATTTTTGAAGGCAATTTGAAGGTTTGGAATTTTTGATAATATATTTTTGAATATATATATATATATAGAAAACTAATGTATTGGGGAATGCAGCAAGTAAAAGCGAAACTCTTTAAAGTTTATCCAAGCTTTCGGAAATGTTTATTTCCTTCTTCAGGGATGCTACAATGATATATCATATTAATGTGCACAAAAATAGATAATATAAATATACATACATCTTTGTTGAGATTAATTACATGGATGTTATAAGATGATAGACATATCATTACACATGGTGCCATCAGTAGGAATAAAAATCTCCACAATAGTCAAGGCAATAAAAAAGGCAAAATACTGACATTTAGAAATTTGTAAAAAGACCAGACGAAATAATTAACATTTTAAAAAAATTATTTAAATTATTCACATCCATGCTGGAAAACCACGGATGGAAAGTCAGGTTATGGTTAACGCGGTTAGGACCAACATAACCTAATCTTCTCTGTCAATTCCAAAACAAAATCACTCAGAGTGCTGTGTGCACTGGATGTACGTTTAGGTTGGAACAGACAAATTCTGGTATTGAAAAAGAAGAAGAAGTCTTGACTGTCATCTGAAAAATCTGAACATTGGAAAATGGAGAAAACAGATAATATTCATGTCGAAGTTTTAATATCCATTGCAAGTAAGTGTGAATAAATTATGCTTAGATGATTTATGTCAGTTCTTTTATTTATGCAGTTGTTTTCCTGGGAGATGAAAGCCATTTCAAGAAAAGTTCGTTTTTTGGAATTTTGTTCAGTTGCCAGAATTTTTGCTGACTGGAAATCCATTTGATGGTCATATTGATTAACATGTTCAGCCAGTGCACAACGTTCAGGATGCAACCTACAGTCACTTTTGTGAGATGTGATTCTATTCGCTAGAGACCTTTTGGACTGTCCGATATATTGCAAGTTACAATCTCTACAAGGAATGCTGTAAACTACATTCGAACGTGATGTTAGTGGGACTTTATCTTTGACTTTTGAAAACAACGATTTAAGTGGCAAAACTGTTCTATTAGCGATTTTGATGTTAGGATGATCCTCAAAAATCTTAGAAAGTTTTGGAGTGACTTCACTGATGTAAGGTAGTGATGCATAAATACAAGGTACTGGAATTGCATTAGTAATATTGTTACTATTGTCTGTAATCCTGTTATTCAGCTCAGCAGGATCTGTTGTGGATGTACTGAATAAAATTTTATTAATTAGGTATTTTATTCAGTACATCCACAACAGATCCTGCTGAGCTGAATAACAGGATTACAGACAATAGTAACAATATTACTAATGCAATTCCAGTACCTTGTATTTATGCATCACTACCTTACATCAGTGAAGTCACTCCAAAACTTTCTAAGATTTTTGAGGATCATCCTAACATCAAAATCGCTAATAGAACAGTTTTGCCACTTAAATCGTTGTTTTCAAAAGTCAAAGATAAAGTCCCACTAACATCACGTTCGAATGTAGTTTACAGCATTCCTTGTAGAGATTGTAACTTGCAATATATCGGACAGTCCAAAAGGTCTCTAGCGAATAGAATCACATCTCACAAAAGTGACTGTAGGTTGCATCCTGAACGTTGTGCACTGGCTGAACATGTTAATCAATATGACCATCAAATGGATTTCCAGTCAGCAAAAATTCTGGCAACTGAACAAAATTCCAAAAAACGAACTTTTCTTGAAATGGCTTTCATCTCCCAGGAAAACAACTGCATAAATAAAAGAACTGACATAAATCATCTAAGCATAATTTATTCACACTTACTTGCAATGGATATTAAAACTTCGACATGAATATTATCTGTTTTCTCCATTTTCCAATGTTCAGATTTTTTCAGATGACAGTCAAGACTTCTTCTTCTTTTTCAATACCAGAATTTGTCTGTTCCAACCTAAACGTACATCCAGTGCACACAGCACTCTGAGTGATTTTGTTTTGGAATTGACAGAGAAGATTAGGTTATGTTGGTCCTAACCGCGTTAACCATAACCTGACTTTCCATCCGTGGTTTTCCAGCATGGATGTGAATAATTTAAATAATTTTTTTAAAATGTTAATTATTTCGTCTGGTCTTTTTACAAATTTCTAAATGTCAGTATTTTGCCTTTTTTATTGCCTTGACTATTGTGGAGATTTTTATTCCTACTGATGGCACCATGTGTAATGATATGTCTATCATCTTATAACATCCATGTAATTAATCTCAACAAAGATGTATGTATATTTATATTATCTATTTTTGTGCACATTAATATGATATATCATTGTAGCATCCCTGAAGAAGGAAATAAACATTTCCGAAAGCTTGGATAAACTTTAAAGAGTTTCGCTTTTACTTGCTGCATTCCCCAATACATTAGTTTTCTTCCTACTGGTCAGCAACGACTTCCCTTCTATATATATATATATATGTAGAATATTTGTAGAAGGGTAGTCGTGTATATATATATATATATATATATATATATATATATATATATATATATATATATATATTGATAGACGGTATAAAGTCACCTCCACACCGTTACACATGTAATACGTTGTCACCTCATATATGACGTTGTGACTTCCGAAAACGGAAGTCACAACGTATCCCCATTCATTTCAACACAATAGCCAGCAGATGCCATCAGAAGGCCATTCCCGAAAATTTCTCCGGAGGCCACTTTCACCACCCCATACCTCCAAAAAAGTTTTTTAGTTCGACAGTTTAACGTCAGTGTTTGGTGGCGCTCCATGTCCATATATACGATTGATACATGTATAACGAAGTGACTTCCGTTATTCAGAATGCATATTAGGACCTCCGATTTTCGGCAACACTGTAATCCTATGTGTTATTATTTCTGAAGCTCGTTTCACGTCTCATCAGTATTGAGTCACAATATTCGTGGTAGATACAAACAGGTATCCAAAAAAATAATATTGATTCAAAAAAATTAAGAAATGAAGGGTAGAACTCAACGAATTATGGAAACTTGATTTTTTTTTATGATCTGGATCCCACAAGAAGGGATATCCAGTAAGGTTCAGAGAACATCGTGAGAACCAAGGGTAGGAATTGGTGTTCGTCCAATTCCTTAATTCATTGAATTTCTGGAGGTTATATGCCTCGGGCAACACCTTCCTTGGCAATGTGTTCCGGAGCCTCGCTGTTCGTGAAATGAACGAGAACGAAAGAGATGTTCTGCAGATCTCCAAAGTGACCACGAAGGGGTGCGAAGCATCAACTAGACGGGTTAATCTCGCAGGGACTGCTAAGAAAGAAACAATTGTTGATTTTCCAGAAGAGCATCGTCCATGAAAATAGCTATAAAATAGGGCCAGATCGTCAACTTTTCTACGGTGTTCCAGAGAAGTGAGTGAGTTTGTGAGCGAGGCATCACCAACAAGACTAATTGTCCTTTTTTGGACAGAATCCAACGGTTTAAGGGTATGTTTGGGTGTTGAACTCCAAATATGAAAACAGTATTCCAGGACAGGTGAGATCTGTGCCTCAAAGTTCATAAGCAGCTGACTGGAAGTGAAATTGCTCCTGGCCCGAAACAGGAAACCAAGTTTTTGGGATGCACTTTCAGCATATAATCTCACATGATTTTCCCAAGAAAGGTTATTGCTGATAGTAATACCAAGCATCGAAATGGATGTCTTCAAAGGTATGGTTACTCCTGACAAGCTTATGTTGGGTACAGTGAGATCGGCTTTTCTAGAGAAAAGGCATGCTTGTGTTTTGTTTGCATTGAAATCTACCAAGTTATTGGATCACCATTCGAGAATTGTTGCCAAGTTCATATTCATCCCAGGTAGCACAGGTTAGTGGAATGACGTCATAATGACGTCTTTTTTAGGTCATTATTGGTCAATGACGTCCTCGACTTCAGAGGGACCTAATAATGACGTCATATTTCATGACGTCTTATTGACGTTCAATATTGGACGTCTGAATGACGTCCCTACAAAGTCGTATATTCGACCAAATAAGAAAAATCAGTCGCTTCCTTACTTTTTCATCGTTTGTTAATTGAACGTACTAAATTTGTGTTTGTATATACAGTGTTTTCGTGAGTACTGATGAACACATTTATTTTCAGCCAAATTATGCATTTTTGAGGAATCTGTTTAAAACGGTCGATTTTCATTTTCAATTTGCCTTATATTTATGAGAAAAATTGAATATACATACATGGTGATCCACGTTTGAGTTATGACCATAACGACAATTTTTTTAAATAGAGCACCTTATATATTATTATATTACTCAATCTTTGGAATAACCATGGGAAGCAGAATTCGAAAATGTTTAACACAATCATGTGGATTGTATAGGTAAGTGCGTCCAATAAATTAGATGCTCTCGGGAAGTAGTGGATAAATTCATTAATATCCAATATCTGCCTATCTTATATATTTCTGAGAAAACAGGAGAGACTTTTATTTTTAATTCGACATTTATACGGAGGAATCATCAAATATACAGGATCACGTGTATCACGTTTGTATTATGACGTACAACACGACACATTTTTCAAACGGATATAAATTATTGAATTATCGTAATCAAATGTATATCACACAAAGGGTTTGTATACAGGGCGTTCGTTAAATTCAGTTCTCTTGTAAAATTGGTTCGCCATTAAAATATAAAGATGACGTAATTTCTCCTACCGAATCATTCTGTAAATATTGATCCAATATGAGATAAAGCTTGGATGAAAATGAAATTCTACGGCTTCGAGCATTATTCTCTGAAAAAAAAAAATATTTTTTTAATTTTCAACAAATTTATTCGCAACTTCGCAAAAGAACTTAATTCAACGAACGCACTGTATAGAAACTCATATATTTTTGAATCCAGCTTTCCATAGAGACTCCAAGAATCGAATAATTTATAGGGTGTTTCTTTGAAAGAATGGTCGCGGACGTTGTAACTCAAACTTGAATCACCCTGTATATTCAATTTTTTCTCAATAATGTTAGTAATTTAAAATAAAAATCGACCTATTCTGGGAGATTCTTTAGAAAGGAATTGTATGGTTATAAGTACATTGATTGGCTACTTTAATTACTTCACGCGAGATGACTCAATTTAACGGACACACTGTATACAAACCCTATGTGTAATATATTTTTGAATTCAGATTTCCATGAATATTTCAAAAATTTAATGTATCTTATATAGGTTATTATTGTTTCCATATGAAAAAATTGACGCGGACGTCTCAACTTAAACGTGGATCACCCTGTATATATATGATTCTTACTTTCAAATGCGGCAAATCGGAAATAAAATCGACCTGTTGCAGAGGAGTTTTCATAAATGGATAGTTTAGCTTAAAATAAGTTTATTCAGCTTACATCTCGCCGACGCTCGCTACATAATTTTAGGTACAAATACGAGCAGCTAACGATATTGTCATATAGAGATTTATAGGTAGTAGCAATAGCGCTAGGATTCAACAGGACTGCCCGGGAGGACCATCAACCAAGTTACTACAACGTATAATTAAAAAATTAATGTCATCAAAGGTTTGTGGTGTATAATCATGTACCAATAATACCGTATATAATATATAAACCTCCTTATTTTTCTAATTTCGTCCTTTATTGGTCATTCTGCGACGTCATTATGACGTCTAAGTATGACGTCATATGGCTGTGACATTTTGACGTCATTATAGGGTCTCTCAGACGTCATTTTTGGACGTCCACTTCGTCATTTTATGACCAAAAAATGACGTCAAATGGACGTCACTCTGCTACCTGGGATGTTGTCAACATTTCTTCCTCGTTCGTTTCTGATTTACCTGGCTGGTATTGGAGTCCTGGGAGAGAAGGCGTGGTCGTGTGTTCGAATCGCAGTTGAAGCAAGGAATTTCTTCAATGTTTGATTTAGGAATTGAATATTGTTCAGTTTCGAAGCATCGGTTGGAGATAGTCCTGACCGAGGTCCTAACGATTCACTGTTGCGTTCAACTCAACAGTGTTGCTACTGAAATGATACATGTAGTTAGTAACTAAGCCTTCACATAACACACAGGAAGAAATGAAGATGATGTAGTTGTGAGCATCAGGGGACGGTGTATGTAGGTGGGTGTGGAAAAACCACCAGCTGAGCTTGAGAGCGGGCCAATGCTGCTTAGTGGGCCTCCTCTAACGGCGGTTAACGAGGAAGCTGGCAAGCCTGCCACTGCAGAATATGGTAGTGAGTACATTATACTAGCCTGAAAAACACGACCGGAAAACTCTGGAAGAGAGCTGATGGACGGTACCTGGAAAGGGTGTTAGCCAGCTCTCTTAAGTGAACCACATTACTCATTGAACACATATTGGGGCTTGCTGAAAGGTACCTTCAGGGACTAGTTGCTGACTGCAAACGTACCCACCTTCTATCAGTACCAGTACCAGCAATAGTAGTCAGACGTACACAATAAGCCCAGTCAGCACATCCTTTAGTCGTCAAATTCGAAATATGTCGTACAACTTTCCGCTATAGAAATACAATGAGAACACTATGCGGGTCCACGAACTTTGGAATTCTCTGCTGGAGGAAGTATCCATCTCCCTATCCTCTTCTCTAGGTACACACGATCTTTTTGAGATATTGCTGGGATTTTTATCCGTGCGCTCCAAGAAATGAAAAACACTACGCAATGCCAGCCGACGAGGATTCCGTAAGAAGAAACAAGGTGAAATTGGAAAAATTGGACCGATTTACGTACTATACCGCAGATCTTCAGATCATTCAGCTCTAGATACTGACAATGGGTTGACCCCAGCTCATCATTGAACATCTCACCAACTCTCATTTCGATAATATTCAACTCATCTATGGATCCATTCTTTCAATACCCAATTCATCAACGATCGAACCCATCAACACATCCATATTAATCCAAGGCCGATCTCGACCCGACTCATCATTACACCCTCGATTACACCCCTATTATCAACAACCACTTCGTCATCAGCCCAACTCATCGATAATCCAACTCATCGATGACCCAACTCATCGTCGCACCAATTTCGCCAATATGCAACGCTCCAACGAGCCGACTCATCAATGACCCAAATCACCAACTACCCAAATGATCAACTACTCACCTCATCAACTAACCAATTTCATCAATATCCTTTCCATAGACGATCCAACTCACCAATTATCACCCAACTCATCAACGTACCCATTTCATCAATGAATCAAATCATGAATAAACCAACTCTTAAACCAAATTCGTCTTCGTACCTATTTCATCAACACCCGACTCGTCAACGAACCGAATAATCAATGACTCGACTAGTCAACGACTCATCTGGTTAACGATCCAACTCATAAAAGTTTCAACTCATTAACGTTCCAAATAATCAGCGATTCAAATCATCAACGACCCAACAAATCAATCGTCAAACTTATTGACAACCCGACACGTCAACGAGCTAACTCGTCATCATTTCGACTCATCAACGTTTCGACTCATCAACGTTCCAACTCATCAACGTTTCAACTCATCAACGCTCCAAATTATCAACGACACAACGAGTTGCAAAGTTGAATAATCAGCACTTTGTTGTGTTGGGTCAGGTGTGGATGAATGAGGTGGGTTGATGAGTTGTGTGATGATGGAAGGAGAACTTATTTTGATGAGTTGTGTCGTCGATGAGCTTTGTCGTTGATGAGTTGGTTCGTTGATGACCTGCATTAGTGATGATTAAACTCAGTGATCAGTTGGGTCCTTGACCAGTTGTGAGGTTGATAAATTGGCTGTAGATGAAGTTGGTAAGTTGGTGAATCGAACCTCTTTGATAAGTTCGATTGTTGGGTCGTTGGTGATATGGGTGTTGATAAAATTAGTGCGTTGATGATATGGGTCGGTGATGATTTGTCTTGTCGCTGACTTGAGTGTTGATGTAATAAAAATTAGGTTAGTTGAATGTGGGATGGTTGATGAGATAGAGGTGGTTGATGAGATAGAGGTGGTTTATGAGATGAGTATTGATGAAATGTATAGATTGATGACTGGTTGTTGATCAGTAGGGTCGTTAACAAGTTAGGTGTTGACGAAATATGGGTGTTGATGAGATGGATCGTTGATGAGATAGATCGATGCTGAGTTGGGTGTTGATGAAGTGGACGCCCTGATGATTTGAGTCGATATAGAATGGGGTCGTTGATGAGATGACCATTGATAGCATGGAAATTGACAAGTTGTCCGTTGATGAGCTGGGTCGATCTGATTTCCCTACCTCACCAGTAATGAGTAGAGACTATTACTATTTTCATGTGTCATCATGTGCAATGATGGAACGACAAAGCTGACTGAGTAAATTCTGCAAAAAATACGTTTGCGTAATGAAAAAATTATTGAATATTTGTAGAAGTACCCCAATATCTACCTATAAAAATCAAGTACTCCTGTTGTGTATTAAGTCATTGATAAACTGTGGAATGGGTAGTAGTAGTAGTATTTATAATTAGTTGTATGTACATACCAACTGACTATTAACCTCACGACAGGTCCTTCAGCCATTGTGTGTGTTTGTTACTGACTCCATACGCCACCTCAAGAGCAGCACGAATAATTTGAACGCAACAACGAATCCTGCGGAATCAGCTCCGGCCGAGGCTACGAAAATTGGAATTTTTTAACTCGTTTTATGAATAAAAATTATCTGCTCTGTCGGGCATCGAACCTAGTGAAATGAATATCGACTATATTATGGAATTCTCATGTCATGCACTGTGTTTGTCGCCAAACTCTTCCGAAACGGCCCGACCGATTCTCATGAACATTTTTGTGCATATCTGATAGGTCTGGGAATCGGTCGTAAGCTATTTATTGAATCTTAAATTCAACATTGGGTCGTTGATTATGATATTTTCATCAGAACTTGAAAATGGTGATGGTGATGGTGGATTCGATATGGCAGAGGACTTTTGTAATTTTGATTCTATTCAACATAGCGGTATCTGGAGGTTTCCAAGGTCGGAGATTATATGATTCATTCGACAAAATTGAAACATTAAAGATGGCGGATCGAATATGGCGAACGAGATATCTAATAATGATCCAATTTTATTTAAAATTTGTATCTGGAATTTTTGGGGTCGGAGATTATGGTTTTTGCGTCAAAATTTTGGAAATTCAAGATGGCGGATCCAATATACCGAACGCGCTTTGTAATAAATATTTGCTTGGGAAACTGAAGAGATAGATTGCCGAACTGAAAAGAACTAGACAATAAAAAATTCAAATAATAGAAGTGTGTTGACAAATATTCCACTGAAAGAATGTTTTTTTCGAATATTGTATATGGCGAAACAACGTTTGCTGGGTCAGCTAGTTATCGTATATATTTCTCTATTATATTGCTTTCCTCACACGTTTGGGTTGAAGTCACTTCCAGAAATGTGGCAGCACTGCCGGAAGTGACTAAGTTCAATATATGATGCGTATATAGAAAATTCAGCGGAGGTCACTTTGTATCTTATATATATACAAAAAACGTGAAATTTTTCAAATTCGAAATCGTTTCCCCTCTTTTGAAAAACGGGTAGATTGAGTATATATACGCATATATACGTTATTTTTCCTCGGAAAAAGTATTTCTATGACCCGGAGGTCAGGTTGCCCTCCAATATAGCGGAAGTGACAACCCATCGGTAGTCGTGACTGACTAGTTAAGGTTTCTAAAGTTATTGTATTTTTATATATACAGGGTGTCCCTAGACCAGTGGGACAGTTAAATATCTTCTGAACCAATAGGAATTTTCAAAATCTTATGATTCCACATCATATCGCATTATGAGTGCTAACTTTAGGAATGACTATATTTTATACGAGGGGCGCAAGAAAGGCTCACAAAATCGAACATCAATTTTTTCAAATGGAACACCCTGTATTTCATTGCATTTTCATATTCTCCTTGAAGAGCTGAATTCAAAGACCTAGCACACTTGGGGTCTAGCGGCAATGATAGGGTGTGGAAAATCGAGATTTTTAATTTTTGGGAATTTTTTGTGTCAAAAATATTCATTATTGGTCAAAACGGCTTACAGGTCTATATCTCAACTTTTGATTTACTATTCACTCGTATTTAATTGAAACAAATACAGGGTGGTGTAGAATTCTCAGTTTCAGTCAGAATTCTACACCACCCTGTATTTGTTTCAATTAAATACGAGTAAATAGTTAATAAAAAGTTGATACGTGGACATGTAAGCCGTATTGACCAATAATGAATAGTTTTGACACAAAAAATTCCCAAAAATGAAAAATCTCGATTTTCCACGCCCAATATCTCGGAAATCATTCCCGCTAGACCCCAAGTGTGCTAGGTCGTTGAATTCAGCTCTTCAAGGAGAATATGAAAATGCAATGGAATATAGGGTGTTTCATTTGAAAAAATTGATGTTCGATTTTGTGAGCCTTTCTTGCGCCGCTCGTAGAAAATATAGTCATTCCTGAAGCTAGCACTCATAATGCGATATTATGTGAATGTATAATATTTTGAAAATTCCTATTGGTTCAGGAGGTATTCAACTGTCCCACTGGTCTAGGGACACCCTGTATATATATATATATATATATTTATTAGATTATTGGACATAGCCCTCATGAAGAAATAACCGTAGACACGTGTTTCGGGCTTTCGGCCCTCATCAGTACGGTGAAAAAGTGTGCAACAGGTAGGCAACACTTGGTGGAAGGAGAAACAACAAATCGACGGAGTCAACAAAGAGGAGCCAGCCTTAATTTGGTATAGGGCTATTCGAGCTCAAGTTCATAGCTGGGCAGATTTAGTTTCAGAGCTTAGACTTCAATTTCACCCTCCTAATTTAGATGAAAAATTATTACAAGAGATCAAACGTCGTACTCAAGGCCCCAATGAGTCTATGGGTATGTATTTAGCTATAATGTCGAATATGTTCAGCCGCTTAACTGTTAACGTGAGTGAAGCTGCACGTTTGAGAATCTTATTGCGCAATATCAGTCCTTTTTATCAAGGCCAATTAGGATTGATTACAATTGACTCTCCAAATCATTTGCTTCAATTGGGTCGGCAATTAGAGGCTCGAAAAGAGGTTATAGAATCATTTGTACGCCCACCACGTAGTAGGAGCCCTCTAATGGAACCGGACCTTGCTTATGTTTATGCTGATATGAACATGGCTGGTTCTTCTTCTGGCCATATAGATATTGTTAATGTGTGTTGGAATTGTAAGAGGTCGGGACATAAAGCCGGCGAGTGTACGGCTAATGTCAAGAATAGGTATTGTTTTCGATGTGGCATGCCTGATCAAATAGTTAGATCTTGTCCTAAGTGTTCGCGTTCGGGAAACTCCCGAGGGAGACGTTAACTGACCGCGTAGCTATCTCCTCTTGTCAGTCGGTCACCCCTATCGCTGATTTTGCGGAAAATATACTGCCTTATAAACAAATTGCAAAATTGGATTTTATTTTGGCGCATGCTCAGGAGGATGAAAGGCCATATTTGAAAATTTCTGTATTAGGCGTTAATATAATGGGTCTTCTTGATTCCGGGGCATCACACACGATTGTTGGTGGTCCTGGATGGAAACTGTTGAAAAAATTAAATTTAAATTTGGATGTTAGTAAAATTATTTCTTGTACAGTTGCGAATGGTAATAAATGTAGTAGGATCGGAACAGTTGATTTGCCAATAAATTTACAGGATAGGGTTAAAATCATTCATGCGCTAGTTATTCCGAATTTACAGCATTTTAAAATTTTAGGGGTTGATTTTTGGAAGAAAATGGAAATTGTTCCAGATTTGCGTAAGGCAGAATGGGTTTCTGCGACGGAACCTTCAGTTGAGGTCAATTCGGTTATTTTAAATTCTAAGGATGACCTCACAGCGGAGCAGAGTCAAATTCTAAGTCAGGTGGTTGAACAATCTTTTGCAGCCATGGGATCGAAATTAGGCTGTACATCTCTTATTGAGCACGAGATAAAAACTTCTTCAGCGCCATTGAAACAGCGATATTATCCGGTGTCTCCGGTGATGCAGGCACATATCTTAGATGAATTGAATAAATTATTGCCAATAATCTTAGTGAAGAAGAAAGATAATAGTTTTCGTTTTTGTATCGATCATCGTCGATTGAACCAGGTCACTGAAAAGGATGCGTATCCAAAATCCCTCATATTTCTGCTACTCTGGATAAGCTGAGAGATGCACGATATCTGTCTTCTATGGACATAAAATCGGCATATTTTCAAGTCCCGCTCACTGAATCCTCACGTCCGCTAACTGCGTTCACCGTACCTGGTCGTGGTCCTTTCCAATTTCGGAGAATGCCCATGGGTCTGGCTAACTCTCCAGCAACCTTCCAAATATTGATTGATCGGGTATTAGGTCCAGAATTGGAACCCCATTGTTTCGTCTATTTGGACGACATCATTATCGTCACGGAAACTCTTGAAAAACACATCAAAATTCTTTATGAAGTTTTTTCTCGATTGAAAGCAGCAAACTTGACAGTAGCTGAAGAAAAATGCAACTTTTGCAGCCCGGAGCTACTATACTTGGGATATATCGTTGATGCGAATGGATTGAGGGTTGATCCTGGAAAAGTCCAGGCTATCTTTAATCTATCGGTGTCAGAGGTACGACGCGTTCTCGGTTTGGCCGCTTGGTACAGGCGTTTCATACCAAATTTTTCTAGTATTACAGCCCCTATTTCAGATCTTCTGCGAAAAAATAAGAAATTCGTCTGGTCCTCAGAGTGCGATACAGCTTTTCAGACTCTTAAAGAATATCTCATAAGTGCTCCTTGCTTATCTTGTCCAGATTTCAGTCTCCCATTCACTATCCAGACGGATGCTTCTGGCTTTGGTATCGGTGCCGTTCTCACGCAGCAGCATCCTGAAGGAGAAAAAGTTGTATGTTATTTGTCGCTTGGAGCAAAACTATAGCACCACAGAACGTGAATGCTTGGTTCTGTGGGCTATAGAGAAATTGAGACCCTATATTGAGGGCTCAAAATTCACCGTTATAACGGATCATCTGGTCGCCTTGAGTGGTAACCAAACAGTACCACCAAAATTACTTGATAGCTGGTATACGAAATTGATGAAAAATGTGACTGAGAAGACACACAAATTTTCTCAGTGGCAAATAATTAAGGGCAAGTTGTCTAAACAAGTTCGGCCCTCGCATCCAGTCTTAGCTTCCCCATCAGATTTTTGGCGCGAAGTCGTTCCTCGAAAATCACGAAATTCTTTGATTGAACAGGACCCTAATAACACACGTTATCCAGACGACATCCATTTTATATCCATTTGCCGTCCAAGACATCCATGGACGCCAAATGGAACTATCTTTTGATGTACATTGTTGTATATTCAGCTGATGATCTAGTATGTACCCCATCTGGAAGCCTATCTATGTCCATGGACGCACATCGAATAGCCACTTGGATGTCCATACCGGATACTTGGCAGTACATATTGGACATCCATGAGTGTATTGTCGGGATGTCCATTGTAGCGAGAAATTTTGAGAAGAGTGAAATGAGAAGAAGAAGATCTGAATTCATCTGTCAGAATTCGAAATATAATGTCGGTTATGTTTATTTCATTCATTCATTTTGGTGGACTTTCATGATAATTACTAGTATTTTATAGTTGCATTACGCCCAAGTTCCCTGCTTTATACGACCTTCATACAAGTAAGTTATTATTATTTCTGTGTCTATTCAGGTGTTCCTAATTGCGAATTGTTACATAACATATTTCTTGGATAGGTAGGTAAAACACCCTTCTCTAGAATGAACAGAAGGAAAAGGATTTGAAACAGGTTATTCCGACGTATCTTTTATGAAGTAGAAAAAAATTCATCGGATGTTGACAAACTCTTGAATGATACGACAACAGATGATGAGTGGGCAAGAATCACTGACAATTTCGCAGTTTAAGGAATTTTCATCTTGGGGCCAATTATCTTACTCATCAACCTAAACCGACGATAAAAATTTATGGAATACCTTTTTCACAACATGTGGTTCTTGCATGATGAGGCTCCACCACATTTCACTCTGAATGTCCATTGCTGTTTCATTCAACAGTTTTCAGATAATAAGTAGATGAAACGGCAGAGGAAATATACTAGTTTATGGAAAGCAGTACCTATAAAGTTCAAGGTGTACTTCAGACCATTAAATACTGAACAGGAATTATGGAGACGGATTCAGAATGCATTGAATATTTTCAAAAATAATGCAGAAACGATGCAAAATATGCATTTCAGTTTTGGTGCTGCCAGTGAATTGGACCACTTCTTTTCCAATTCATCATCCTAAGTAGGTACTATCTATTTTTTTATTATATTATATACTTTAGGTTTCACCCATGAACAATGTTTGAAATAAATGAAAATAACATAACCTGTCTTTTGAATACGTATAGGTTGGTATATATGTCCAATATATGGACACCATATGGATGTCCATAATGGACACCAAATGGATATCCATAATGGATAACGTATGTATGTCCTTAAATGTGGAAAGCTGATATCCTATGGACATCCATAGGATGTCCTGTGTACACAAAGTGGTTATCCTATGGATGTCCAGGATGTCCGGGTGAGGATATCCATTGGATGTCCAATGGATGAAGGTGTTGTGTTATTAGGGGACCCATGACACACTTTGTCATGCTTGAGTATTTAAGACTTTCCATAAACAAGCTGATTCTTACTATTGGCCGAAGATGCGTTCGGATGTGGCTGCTTCCGTCCGTCGATGCATGACATGTCATGCTGTGAAACCAGAACAAAAAGCTCCTTCTGCGTTAATGCTAAGTCGCCAGTCCAGTATATCTAGACCCTTCCAACTTATATGCGCAGATTTGGTTGGTCCGCTACCTAGATCAAAATCCGGAAATCAGTATATCTTGGTGGTTGCATGTTGCTTCAGTAAGTTTCCACTTCTGTTTCCTTTACGAAACGCTACCGCCTCTGAAGTTACGCGAATATTAGAAAATGAAGTTTTCTCAGTATTCGGATGTCCTAACGGAATCATAATTGATAATGGAGTTCAGTTTCGGTCCAAAGAGTTTCCAAAATTGCTAAAATATTTCAATGTAACGGCCAGATAAACCGCCTTGTATCATCCCCAAGCTAACCCTTGTGAAAGAATTAATAGAGTAAATAAATCTATGTTACAGTCATATGTCGCCGATGATCAGAGATCCTGGGACGTAAACCTACCTCGAATCGGGTTCGCGATCCGTTATTCGAAACATGAAGTTACCGGGTACTCACCAAATTTTATAGTTTACGGTAGAGAACTTCAGGTGAAGGGTTCCCAATCTAATTTATCAGAACCTATTGATTTCGATAGAACTGCCCTAAGTGCGGAAAGAACCGAAAGTTTCACCAACATTTATGAAGAAGTTCAGAAACGGTTGTAAAAGGCCTACGATCAGAATAAAAAAGTGTATGATTTGCGGCGTCGGGACGAACAGTACCATCCGAATCAATTGGTGTGGCGTCGAAATTATGTATTGTCGGACGCATCCAAATATTTCAGTGCCAAGTTAGCGCCGAAGTTTGTTGGTCCATTCCTTATAGCCAAACGAGTTTCTCCTTGGACGTACCAATTGAAGGACGCAAATAACAAAATTAAAGGTATCTGGAATTGTAAGGATTTGAAAGCGCATCCGCCTGATGATTAGATTTCACAAAAGATTTTCAGGAAAATCTTTTAAAGTGGGGGGAGAATTTGTAACGTAGTTTTTTTTGTATAAGAGTTAAATCCATGTTCATAAAATCATTTAGGATTGAAATGTGTGGCAGTTTTATCTTTCCTAATCATGAATATTTAGGCTGTGGGGGTTATTGTTGATAGTGGAGATCGCTACCCGAATATTATCAAATTCGATGATTACCATATTTCGAATATACCATCAACATTATTGAAAAAAAAAGATCATCAGTTTTATTTAGTTCAAAATATCACCTTGAGGTATCAAAGAGTTTTACATTTATTTAATTATTAAAGTAACGATAACTTATTGATCAGCTGTCTATGGTTGTTTTGGTTTGGCACTCTTGCTGTATTGTCCTTGGTATTGTCTCGGTGTCACCTGTAGCTCCCCAGTTGTTTCAGTCAATCGAAAGTAGTCGTGCAAGCCGTGGTTCGTACGAGACCATGATACGAAATTAGGATTTCGCTAATTGGTTCTGAGCTGCCTCGGAAGAAAGAGGTCATGTTCTTCTCTCTCACCTCTCAGCAGCAGCGTAATTTGGGAAGTAATAATGATGTGATCAGACTCCTCCGAGTACTTTCGGATGAGTCCGGATATCTGTCTGTCACCTGACAAGTCAGATTCTGTGCTCGCAGCACTCGAATTTTTCAAAATAGGATTTTGGTAACTACAGACAAGGACAGAGCATCTATCCATCTCGTCTTACCTCAACTCAACGGGATTGGGAAAAAGGTACAAGTTTTATAAGATGTCGGTCAGCCACGATGAGTGCCGTTGTTGTTGATGAAGTTTGAAGTCATCCATAGTTTTGGTTATTTCGGCCTTATTTTTGCTTGCGATATAGCACTTGTTATCGTTTTTCACATTGGTGATATATAGACACTTGCTGATTGCTCTTCTACGGAAGGATTCTTTTGGTTATACCGACATCCACACGTGGTTCGGGCTCGCCTAAAACCTCGATCATTTTATACGTATCTTATATAACTTCCCCTCAAACATCATATGAGGTAAAGCGTGCCGCTTACTGGTGAGTCCATTGCATATTCTATTTTGTAATGCATTTTAGGGTTCTTGGTGCATGTACATATGCAGGCATACCTGTCTGATACCGCTTCGTCAAGTACGATTACATCACCACCATACTTACTACGCTGCTGAGCTGCATTTGGCGGGAATATTCGTAGCTCATTATGCATGTTGCCATGTGGCTATCATAGTTGCTGCAAGACATATCGAGTGCTGTTCGACATCTTTCGAGGTTGACAACGAAAGGATGTGCTGACTGGGCTTGTCTAGTTCGTCTGACTGGTATTGCTAGTGAAGGGATGATAGCAGAGATTTCCGAAGAACATTTCCCGTGGAAGTATTGATAGAAAAGTGAAAGGTCGCCGACCTTTCTACGGTGTTCCAATGATGTCAAAGAGTGAGTGTGGCGTCACCCACCAGGCAAATGGCTCTTCTCTGGATGGAATCTAAGAGCATCAGCGTATGTTTTGATGCTGAACCCCATATGTGGGAACAGTATTCTAGAACAGGCCGTATCTGCGCTTTGTAGATCATGGGGAGCTGTTGAGGTGTAAAGTAGCTTTTCGCACGGAACAAGAATCCGAGTTTTTGTGAAGCAGCTTTTGCGATGGATCTGACATGATTATCCCATGAAAGAGTGTTGCTGATGGAAATACCGAGCATAGATGTGGTGGGCTTGGTGGGGATGGCGGTGCCAGACATAACAATATCGGGCATACTGAGTCCCGCCTTTCTAGAGAAAATACAGGTTTGAGTTTTGGTGGCGCTGAATTCAACTACGTTGTTGGTTCCTCGTCAGGCTGTGATTTCAGCAAGGTCTTCATTGACAGTAGTGTTTCAAACTACTATCCATTTTCTACTTCTTTTTGATTCGACAATCTATCTCTTCATTTTTTAAACTATACTACCAATTTTCTACTTTTCAGTTTGGCCTCGAGTTTGGCTATCTATTGAGGCGTGTTTCATTATAGTATTTCTAATTAATATTTATCACAATGCTTGTTCGTCATATTGGATTCGCCATCTTGAATTTCCCAATTTTGACGAGAAAGATCCCGAAAACCCCCAGATTCAAATTTTGAATACGTATCATAATCACAAAACTCGGCCGCCATATTGGATCCCCCATCTTCAATTGTCTAATTGTTACGTTGTGACGTAATTTCACATAAGAGAAATTAAGGTCTCACAACCCGGCAGTCAAAAATGTGGTAGAGCACTGGTGTGGGTTCACAAAAAGTTGGAAAAGAAATTATTTTATGCAATTTCACAAATGGGTAAATTTTGGGCGCCACCCAGTATATGCTGGGAAGGATAGGGTGAGGACAAAACAAAAATATTCATACACAGGATTTCCCAAAACCTCTTTATAATCAATGATAGTGATCACTTTTCATTTAACATGCAAATAGACCTATTTTCCTAGTGTAATATATCTTATTGAAGATTAAACAACAAACTTATGGTGAGATTACCTGTTAGTAAATCTATAATATCAGCAGCAGTTTCGAATTTACGAATTCACAATATCAAACTGCATTTAGTCAGAAGTTGTTAGTATCACTAATAGTAGAGATTACTTAATTAGATCCTAAACTCTTAATTTAAAGGCCTCACTGTGTGTCAAAACAAGATGGCGGCAAAGAGTGTGTAGTTTGTTTACAAAATGTCTTGAGTTTTGCATACATTTTCTTCTTGATATTTCATCGTGTTATTCGTGTTTATTGTTGAACTTTTTACTGAAATAATATTTTTTGTTGGATCATACTGTTTCATCGTGATGTGAGGAAAGTAACTGTTACCTACTGACTGAATCGTGCACCAAACAGTCTGGGCTTTCTTCAAACCAGTGCATTTCTGTGGGACAGCTTTATGGGATATCAAAAATCACAACCCAGATAGCACAAATTCCTTTCGAGGCCCTTCTGATGCGTTCACAATCATGTCCTCAGGACGTCGAGAGCGAGCCTGAGGACATTCTCAAGACGTCCTCCTGTTACCATTCTCTACATACTAATAACGTCTCAGAACATCCCTATAAAATTTTTTGAGACAACCTCAGGACATCATGGTGACAACTTGAGGCGGTTTTTGATGATGTTTCAAGGAGGTTCAAGATTTATGGGAGAATATTATTCGTATACAGAATGAGTCACTATAGTGTGTTCTCCTCCGATATTAGCCAAACCGTCAGATATATAAAATGAAAATTCAAGTACAACAGTAATAGGGTTTCATGAGAACAATCACCTGAAGTTGTTCTCATATCTATAGGGTGTTCGAATTCCAAGATATCGGTTGATGATTGGTTTTTTTCAATGGAACACCTTGTATATTATTGCATTTTTGAGTTTTCCCTGGAGAGTTGATTCCATCAATGCATCACACTTGGTGTCTAGTGGGAATTATTACAGAGATATAGGGTGTTGACAATTGAGATTCTTCAAATGCAGGATTTTTTGTGTCGAAACTATTCATTAATGGTCAAAACGGCTCACATGTTCCTGTCATAACTTTTGATTAGCTATCTACTGATATTTATTTGGAACAGATACAATAAGCTGATCAGTATTCTGAATGTTAACCCACCCTCTATTTGTTCTGATTGAATGTCAGTAGATAGTAAATCGAAAGTTTATAAGGATATGTGAGCCGTTCTGACCAATATTGAATAGTTTCCACAAAAAAAAATCCTAAAATTGAAAAATCTTGTTTTTGAACACCCTATATCTCTGTAATCATTCCCGCTAGACCCCAAGTGTGATACATTGATGGAATCAGCTCTTCAGGAAGAACCTAAAAATGCAATTGTATACAGGGTGTCCCATTTGGAAAAAACAATCATCAGTCAATATATCTTGGAATTCGAACACCCTACAGATATATATGAAAACAATTTAATGTGAAAGTTCTCATGAAACCCTATTACTGTTGTACTTGAATTTTCTCTATTTATCTGATGGTTTGGCTAATATACAAGGATAACACACTATTGACTCACCTTGTATTATGCAAATGATAATTTCTTCAAAATAATATGGATCTCATGATATTTGCAGAATTTCCCTCTATTTATAATAGGTTCAAATGAAAAACCAAATGAAAAACTTACATTCTATTATTTATAACTTATTCTGAAAAATTTCAATTTCCTTTCCAAAGAAATGTATTTCAGCTTCTTGTTGAGCACTACTAGAAGTTATTGCCTATTGATAGTTATATTTCTCCATGTTGTTTTTGATTTCTGAACTCTGGACATTCCTGATGCAGAATAATCAACTGGAAGTTGAAGCCTTCATGCAATATTTTATAGATTCTGAAGAAGCAAAACTATCTTGGATTGAAAATATCATCAGGTTTGTGTTTTGCATAACCTTCTGAAACAAACAATGTATTAATATTTCATGTCCAGTACTTACTATCAATGATATGATTTATGTAGTTATAGGTACCAACCATTATTGAATCTACTGAAAGTTCAAGTCTGCATATGTACAATCTTTCATAATTTCCATGCAAAGAAGCCAAAATATCTTGGAATAAAATGTCTCTGCTCTGATGATATCATCATTTTGTGTTATCAATAACCTCCTGAAACAAATAATGTACCTATTATTATTTCATGTTCCAGTCCCTACTATATCAATGATTTGATTTAGGTACCTCTACCTTTATTGAATATACTGAAAGTGCAAACATGCATATGCAATCTCACATAGATTTCGAAGAAGCCAAAATATCTTGGAATGAAACATCTCTGCTCTGATGACATCATCAATCTTGTGTTCTCAATACCTTCATCTGAAACAAATAATTAACCTATTAACATTTCATGTCCAGTACCTACTATATCAATGATTTGATTAAGGTACCTACCTTTATTGAATTCATACTGAAAGTTCAAGCTTCCATACAATATTTTATAGATTCCGAAGAAGCAAAGCTATATTGGAATAAAACATGTTTGCTATGATGATATCATCAAGTTTGTGTTCTCAATAACCTCCTGAAACAATAAATATTGTATATGAATGTATCAATATTTCATGTCCGGTACTATCAATGATTCTATTTAGTATTTACTCACCATTGTTTCTTGCTACCTGAGAGAAATGTCATCAACAGATTATCATCCTTTTGTTATTATTATCTTTTAATTCTGTGCAATAAGTTCTTCTCGCAATCATTTTGTGAAATAGAAATTTGATGAAGGTATTCAATGAATACTCTAATAATTTTGATATAATCATTAATATATTATGATGTATCTTGAACAAATCATGACTATTATGAGACATAACCTCAATTCTAGTTCTTCTTCTTCTTCCTTTTGTCTTCGATGACACGTTATTTCATGGAATGTCATCTGAAGACGTCCGTAGGCACGAAATTCTTTACATCCTCAGGCTGTCACTGAAAGAACTCATTTAGGACAATCACAGCGCTAAATTTACGCCTGATGATGTTCTTAGGTTGTAGAAAATAGAACGTCCTCTCCAGGCGTTTGGCGACACATTGAGGATGACCTTAGGCGAGTGTGTGCTATCTGGGAAGCATATCCACTATCATCAGAAGCTGATATATTCACCATCATACCTCTATAACTCCACTCTTCAAGCAAAAGGATCCTACAGACCCCAAATGGTGATACCAGGAGTGAAGTTTTTCAACAGTGAACAGCCTTCTGTGAACATATTGAAAACCATCCCTAAACAATGTGTTAACCTATTCGACTATTTGTGCTTAATATTATAGCCATCAGAATCATGTGCAATTGATCCATACAATAGAAATCAGCAGCAACCAGCTCTAATGAGTCTAAACCAAGAAATAATTCAACACCAAAGGCATCCTGACATTACTGTGGATTTAATAGTAGATACAACTATCAATGGCCTATCTTCAACAATATTACTTCCAGGCTTTGAGGATTGAAATGAATTTGAAATCCAGGACTTTCATATTTGTAGAAATGAATTAACAATGAGCAAAAGTAAGTATCTACCTGGTAGGTACCTATTTTAAAAGGAATCAGTAAAGATTATAAAGTGAAACTTTGAAATTGCATCAGAAAAGAATGAGGTGTTGATTGAGATAGTTGTGGAATTGAAATATGAATTTTGAAAACCTACAATAAAACATTACAAAAAGAAAAAAAAGTTGAACTTTTACTTATGAATAAATACAGTTTAATAAAAACATACAAGCAGTAAAATTATGGATACATTTTTCCAAGATACAATTTGAAATGTCATGGATATATGTTCAAGTACCCAAATAATCAGTGTTATCTCCTTAAAAACTTGAATTCAACTTCAAGGAATCTGGGTTTTGGTTTCAATTTGTGTAACTATTTGCACTCAATTGCAAGATACCCTGGATGGCAACTCCTCCCCTGCTGAAAAATTGAAGAAATGTTAGTACCTACTATAAACAAACCATATCAATTAGCTCTATTACACAATCTAAATATTCGAATAGAAATAGATTGTGTCACTTCAATGTATGTTCAAAGATTGAATTCAAGCACTTATTTCAACAAAAATTCCATAACTCCAATTAACTAGAAATTTGGCAGGTGTTCATAATTTCGGCGACAATACATTATGGAATTTTTGTTGAAATAAAAAAAATGGCTGCTCCAAGATGGCGGACAAGATTTGGTCCGATTCCATTCAAAATTGGTGAGTAAGGGTTTTTGAGGTTGGAGATCATGATATTTTTGTTAAAATTTATGAATTCAAGATGGCGGCTTCCAAATAATTTTTTGTTTTTGTATAAATGATGATAACTCCGTTGTTATCAACACAAAACTATAACTGCGACACATCATCTGTGAGAGAAAAAAAAGTTATTTCTAACTAAGTCATAGTGAGCAATGAGCTACATTTGAAAAACTAAAGTTGGTGCTGATATCTCAAATTCTAGAAGAGTTGGTATAAATTTCATATTTTTTTCGAAATCACTTTGAAAAACTGCCATGAGAATGTGAAATTCCTATTTGAATATTTTCATAAATAAAGAAGTTACGGAGGAGACATGAAGATGATCAAAATCTGTTTTTTGCGTATAAAACAAAAACTAATAGATTTTATCAAAATATTTTTTCACATTATAGTTGGCCTGGACAAACTCCACATTTGGTGTCATTTAACCGACTTCGTATCTCTCACCGTTAAAAAGATACCCATGGTGAGCATGGTAAGTGGTGTGATATATACTCAGTATATACTATAGTTGTTGTTGTCATGACTTTTATAAATAATAACTTACAGAATAAAACTTCACTCAAAATTCTACTCATCTATCAAATTGTTATATGAGAATATCTTTGATATCTTTACATGGTGGCAGCTTTTAAAGTCCTACGCTTCTGAACGAAGATAAAGAAAGATGAAACATTCAGCAAAATCTATTCCTGCAATGGAATTCAACGAAAATATTTCGGAGAAATGGAAAAATTAAAAAATATTGGGTCATTCGGAATGATATATAAACTTAAATAAACTCTTCAGGTATGGTATTCGTGGTACTCCACTGGCCTGGATAGCAGACTACCTTTCTTTGAGGAAACAATTTGTTGAAATCAACAAAACACCATCTGACTTCATTTCAACAGAATTAGGGGTTCCACAAGGATCAATTTTGGGACCTGTATTATTTCTATTCTATGTTAATGACCTCGATAAGTCAATTGATACATCTATGACCATGTATGCAGATGATACGTCCATAATTATCTCTGATAAGAATGATTCAGCCCTCAACAATAAATGCAATCAAGTTTTTCAAGATTTGAATAGATGGTTTTCTGCAAATAACCTTTACTTGAATGTTGATAAAACAGTTTCCATTCGATTCCACAATCGTCAGAAAAGTTGTGACTTTATCACTTTCCAGGCAAAGGAAAATTCTGATCTCGTTATTACAGATAGTGTAAGCACCAAATTTCTGGGACTCTCTATCGACCAATGTTTGGGGTGGCATAACCATTGTGCACTATTAACAAAGAAATTGAACACAATATCATATCAATTGAGAAACTTGAAACAAGTTTTGAATATTGATCAATTGTTGACCTTGTATTACGCGCAGATTGACTCTAGACTTAGGTATGGTTTATGTTTCTGGGGCCTATCTACACACTGGAAAGATGTTTTTATAGCTCAAAAAAGAATAGTACGAATAATGGTAGGTGTTCCTATGAGAGAATCCTGCAGAAATATATTCATCAACTATAAAATTTTAACATTACCTTGTCTTTTAATATTTGAATATTGTGTATTTGTTTTCAAAAATTATGATGAATATTTTGTTCTCAACAAATCCAAACATAATGTGAATACCCGGCAAAAAAATGATGTATATGTCCCATTTGGTAAATGTAAATTAGCATACAATTCTCCTAATCTCATGGCCCCACGAATTTTCAACTTACTGCCAATCAACATAAAAAACTGTGAAACATTGGTTGTGTTTAAAAGAAGATTGAAAGAGTTTCTGTTACATAACTGTTTTTATAGTGTAGATGAGTATATGTCCCTTTAGTTTGTAAGACCTATTGACGATTCCTATACAATATGAAATGTAATTGTCTAAAAAGGAAAATAAAGTTTATCTATCTATCTATCTATCTATATATTTGCATGATGATGTTCTTTTTTATAAAAAACGTATTATAATTCCTCATTCATTGAGACCTGAATTTTTGAAAATTTTACACAAAGCACACCAAGGTATTAATTCTTGCCAGAATATGGCTCGAGAAGCTATATTTTGGCCACGAATAATGACAGAAATTTCGTTTCAACCTGTGAAATTTGTCAAAGATTCTCTATAGAAACAATCCCCGTCAGCCATTGACTCCACATGATGTTCCTGATTATCCTTGGCAAAAAATTGGTATTGACTTCAAAATTTTCAGAGGAATTGATTTCTTAGTAATAGTAGACTATTTCAGTAAATATCTTATCATCAACAAAATTCCAAATAAGTCAGCTAATTCAGTGATCACTACACTTAAAAATGTATTTTGTTGTTTTGGTTTGCCATTTGAAATTTTTTCTGATAATGGGCAACCGTTTTCTTCAATAGACTTCAGAAAATTCGCAGAAAAATATGAAATAAAATTATCAACTTCCTCTCCTTACTATCCTCAATCTAATGGAATGATTGAAAGACATATTCAAATTGAATAGCAATTATTCACCAAAATAGTTGAAGAGAGAAGTACAGAAACTGTGGACCTACTGTTGGCTATTCTGTATTACAATAATACATCGAAAGCTGATATTCCATCGCCATCTGAACTATTTTTTGGAAGAAAAACAAGAACCTTGTTACCAGTTCATATGGATCACTTGAAAATCAATACTTATGACACAGAAGAAATTCGCAAGAAGTTAGTCGTCCATCAACATACACAAAAATCATACTATGACAGAGGAAAATCAGTTCTTTGTGATTTAGAACCAATGCAAAAAGTATTGATCCAGAATAATGGGAATGGGCGTGTACACCTTAGTAGAACTTTTAACTCAAACCATGTTTATAGTGATCCTTTTATACATAAATAATGATTGAGGACATAATTCGACCGAAAAATTAACTGGAATGTTTCATTTTTATACATTAATAAATAGTACCTTCAGAAAACAGACTATCTTATGACGTAGAAACCCCATCTCGCCATAGTTAAAAGAAAATACCAAACGCCCGACGGAGACTGAGGCAACTGGTATATTAATTATTTCAACTGTGATCTCGCGCTAATTCACTCTGTCAGAAATCATGTATCATTCATCTCTGTCTGGAATAGTCTTGTTTCAGTATTAGGGTTTTGACGTCACATCATCGCCTCGTTTTCAGAGGTCCGAAAAATCGGGGATTTCAATATTTTTTTATAAAACGTAGGGAGCTCACAGCAAGAAACGGTTTGCGGTGGTGAGCTAGTTTGGGTGAGTTCTGTGGTGAACTTACATATATCATACTCTGTATAGTTTAAACGTTTGCTGAAATGTCATGTGGACAGATTGAGAAGTCAATAAAAGATAGTTTCTTGTCATTATTTATATCAATTGGATCTACAAATTGGTGACCCCGATAAGAACAGATTACTATTATTCTGATATTACAAGATGGTTAAAAAGTCAATCAATGACCTAACCAATGAAGATTTAACAAAAATTCTCAAAAAACTCAACGTTGATTTATGTGGAACCAAAGCAGATAAGTTGATAAGGCTAGAGACGATTATCAACGAACAATATGGGAACAGCAAAGAGTTTGATTGCTCAGTCCTACTAAAAGATAGCGAGCAGGAAACTACTGAGAGTTCTTTTACTTCTATCGATTTCATTCGTTTAATTGAAGGAATTTCGTCACAGTTTTCTACGTACCAGGAAGAAATGAAACAACGAATGACTCTCTTAGAAAATAAGATTACTTCCAGTTCATCCACATCAAGTTATATTCCATCTACAAGTCATCAGTCATCTTCAGAACAATCTGAATCTAATGATTTTTTGAATATTCCTCGAAGGGAGAACAAGTTTCCATCTAAATTCACTTTACCTCCTTTTTGGAAAAAAGAACCAGACATTTGGTTCATCAATGCTGAAGAACGTTTCAGTAGTGCTGGGATAACGTGTGATCGCATTAAGTATCATAAAGTTATTGATGCATTAGATAGTACGGTGATCAGTTAAGTCACCAATATAATGCGATCTGATTCCGTACAAAAATATTCTGATCTGAAGAAACAGCTCATAACCATTTTTCAGACAAGCGAAGAATCCAAGATCAAATCAATTTTGAGCGGGCTTCAATTAGGTGATAAAAAACCTACTCATTTGTTCAGAGAACTCAAAGGATTAGCGAATAACAAAATTGATACTGACATACTCATTCATATTTGGTTGGAAAAACTACCTCTGGAAATACAGAGAAATTTGAGAGGGTTGAAGAAGATTGTCAAACCTGATCAATTACCTGAGATTGCAGATGGAATGCTGGAATGTTCCGAAAACGAAATTCATTCTGTGAAATCTCAGGATCATATCCGCGACAATACCTTGGATCAGATCCTCACCGCCTTAAAAAAGCTAGAGGTAGGTCAGAAAGCAGATAAACAATGTGCCTGTGCCAGTCATTCTTCTAGATCTCGTTCGAAATCACCATCTGGATTTTGCTGGTACCATAAAAATTTCAAAGAGAAAGCCACAAAATGTGTGAAACCATGCAATTTCAAATTGAGTGATAACAAAAAAAACGAGTCAGCCAGTCATTGATGGCGACTAATGACAATGGCTTGCAAAATTGTCGCTTGTTCATTGAAGATTCTTCAACGAGATTGAGATTTTTGATAGACACCGGAGCGGATATTTCTGTTTTGCCTAAGACCAAAGAGAAGGAATTATATTCACGATCACTTTACGCAGCAAATGGAACAAAAATTCGTACTTTCGGTGAAAAATTATTAACCCTCAGTCTTGGACTAAGAAGAAATTTTAGTTGGAATTTCATTGTAGCTGATATCGAAAAACCAATCATTGGAGCTGATTTTCTGCAACATTTTGGGATCCTCGTAGATTTACGTAACAAAAAGTTGATCGACAGTGTTACCAATCTGGAAACATCAGGTGATATGGATATTTCCAACATACCAGTGATTAAAGTAATTGATGTTAGTTCACCCTATTCTGATATTTTGAAACAATTTCCAAAATTAGTGAGACCTATCATCATGAATAGACAAATAGTGCAGAATGCAGTTCAACATCAGATTATTACCAAAGGAAACCCGATTCATTGCAAAATGCGAAGATTAAATCAAGAGAAGTTATTAGCTGCCAAGAGAGAATTTCAATATATGCTTGAACAAGGGATTATCAGGCATTCTAAGAGTCCTTGGGCAAGTCCACTCCATATGGTCAAAAAACCTAATGGCGATTGGAGACCATGTGGAGATTTTAGGTTATTAAATGCCAAAACTATACCTGATCGTTACCCTTTGCCGAATATTAAAGATTGATCATCTAATTTATCCGATAAACGAATTTTTTCTAAGATAGACTTAGTGCGAGCTTTTCATCAGATTCCTGTTGCTACTAAGGATATTGAGAAGACAGCCGTAATAACACCTTTTGGATTATATGAATTTTTGAAGATGCCTTTCGGTCTTAGAAATGCTGCTCAAACCTGCCAGAGATTTATTAATCAAGTTGTAAATGATACGCCATTCTGTTTTCCTTATATAGATGATTTTTTGATTAGTTCCGAAAATGAAGAGGAACATAAAAAGCATCTACAGATCATTTTCTCCAAATTAGAATCTGCTGGAATTAGCATAAACCCAGAAAAATGTGAATTCGGTGTTGAAGAAATTCAGTTTTTGGGACATGTTATTACATCAGAGGGTATCAAGCCATCTAATACAAAAGTTGAGACCATTAAAGAATTCAAATTGCCAACAAATGTCAAAGGTTTGAGGCGATTTCTTGGAATGATCAACTTTTATAGATCTTCAATACCACATGCAGCACAATTACAAGCATCTCTCAATGAGTTCCTAAAAGGCAATCCGAAAGGAAATGACAAACTTCTTTGGACTCGGGAACAAATTAATGACTTCGAGAATTTAAAAACTGCTCTAGCAGAGGCTACTCTGTTGGTTCATCCAGTGGTTAGTCAATCAATCTGCCTCATGGTTGATGCTTCCGATTTTGGCTTAGGAGCTTCTGTTCAACAATTGCAGGACAGCTCGTGGAAGCCCTTGGGTTTTTTCTCAAAAAAGTTATCTGTCGCACAAAGGAAATACAGTACATATGATAAAGAACTTTTGGCAGTGTATGAAGCTATAAAACACTTCAGATATATGTTGGAGGGCAGAGATTTCTTCATATACTCTGATCATAAACCATTAACCTACTCTTTTCTTAAACAATCTGATAAACTTTCTCCGAGACAATTCAGATATTTGGATTTCATCAGTCAGTTCACCACTGACATCCGGTATCTAGAAGGTAAAAACAACTGTGTAGCAGATACGTTATCCATAGTTGAGTCTATACACATTTCAAATTCATTCAGTGAAAAAGATTTTCAAGAGGCACAAAAAAGTGATGAGCAATTGAAACAACTACTCTCAGGTACAACTTCCTTGAGACTTAAAAAACTTAAATTAGGTGAGTCAAATTATGAAATATTTTGCGATACATCGTCCAATAAGATCCGACCATTTGTTCCCGAAGTATTCAGAAAAGAAATTTCCAAACAAATGCATGGTTTATCTCATCCTGGTGTAAAGGCTACTGTTCGTCTGATCAAGAGTAGATATGTTTGGCCGAGAATGGGAAAGGATATCAGCAATTGGACTCGTCAGTGTTTATCATGTCAGAAGAATAAGATTTCAAGACATTGCAGAAGTTCTATAGGAAGATTTGATTTACCATCACTCCGTTTCGATCACATCCATATCGATCTCATAGGCCCTTTACCACCATCCAACGGTTTCATTTACTGTTTGACATGCATAGATAGGTTTACGAGATGGCCTGAAGTTATTCCCTTACCAGACATGACTGCAAAAACAGTAGCAAAAGCATTTTATTCAGGATGGATATTTTATTTTATTTTATTTATTTTATTTTATTCATACACCATCCAACAGCCGGAGCCAATTACAGGATGGGAAAGATAAGCAATTAATTACAAATTACAATTTAGATACAAACTAGATTAATACTAACTATACATAAGTTGCATACTAAGGTGAATGGAGATGGGCATATCTGCATATGAGCTGAAAAAAAAAACTATGAAGAGAGAAAAAAAAAGCTCACATGCAGATATGCACACTACCAAATAATACTACAACAATGCTCGTTTCAAACTAGCAATATTAGAACAGAGAATATCAAATGAATCTTGAGAAGACATATAATCTGAACATATTCTATAAATAGGTGAAAACTGCAGTAAATTAGATTGAGGTGTGCGCAAGTAGAAGAAATATTTATCTCTCACTGGCAATCGAGGAACATGTATATCAATGAGAGACAGTAAATGGGGACAATCAAGTTTGTTATTGAGCAATTTATATAGAAATAAGACTCCACTATAAGCACGGCGAGTAGCCAATAGTGCAGTTTCAAATCTACCTGTTAATGTCAATTGGGGCAATCCTCTATCTGGATATACCCCATCTACTCTAAACCAGAGGTGTTTCATGAATTTCCGCTGAATGTTTTCAATATTATTAGAATGAACATCATATCCAGGACTCCAGACCACCGAGGCATACTCCAGTTTTGACCTCACAAAAGCATTGAAAATTAACTTCAGTGACTCAGTTTGCTGCATGAACTTTGAGTTTCTTAAAATAAATCCCAGTGTTTTGTAAGCTTTTGCGACCATTCCAGTTATATGATCAACGAATGTTAGTTTAACATCAAAGACCACACCCAAGTCCTTGAACTGATAACATCTATCTAGCAACTCATTGTCGATACTATAGGTATACTCAATGATATGCTTCCTCCGCGTAAAAGACATATATTTACACTTTTTTATGTTGAGTGGCAATAAGTTAGAATTACACCAGGTATGAAGCCTTTGAAGGTCATCTTGGAGTAACTTACAATCCTGAATGCTATTGACTGTCGCATAAATCTTACAATCGTCTGCATATAATAACACATTTGACTTGAGGGTTCTGCATATGTCATTTATGAATATTGTGAATAGCAGAGGACCAAGAATTGATCCCTGTGGAACACCAGATGAAGCTGATATCTCAATAGACTTGAATCCATGGTACTGAACATGCAGTTTCCTGTTTGAGAGATAAGACATGAAAAAATTTATTAGTTTTTTGGTGAGTCCAAAGCAGGCGAGCTTCCTCAGAAGCAAACCATGGTCAAGGCAATCAAAAGCTTTCGAAAAATCTGTATATATTACGTCCACCTGCCTCCCACTGTCCAATGAACCAGATAAAAATTGAGTAATGCATACTAAGTTGGTGACGGTAGATCGTCCTTTCATAAAACCATGCTGATTCTCAATGACTTGTGAATTTACATGTGCTGACAAAAATTCATGAATTACCATTTCGAATAACTTACTAAAATTACATAAAATCACTATTGGCCTATAATGTTCAATATTATACGTGTCGCCTTTTTTAAATACAGGACATATTTTTGCAGCTTTCCATGAAGCAGGAAAAATATTTGTTCGAAGAGACAAATTGAAAATTACTGCTAACGGTTTCGCAAATATTATTGCACAATCCTTGAGTATGAAAGATGGTATACCGTCTGGGCCCATAGTCATTTTTGGTTTGAATTTTTTTAACGCTCTGAGAACAAGATCTTCTGATATAAAAGGAGTAGCTAAACTGGGTGTGTTATCGAATCCTTCCTCAGGTTCATAAACTGTTGAGGTTATAAAAGATGATTGAAAAAAGGTCGCAAAGGCATTAAAAATTTCCAAGGGTTCATTGAATTCATCATCATTGAGGATCATTGAACTTGGTAAACTGGACTTATTTTTCATAATATTCATGTAGGACCAAAATGATTTTGGATTGTTTTGCAACTCATGTTCAGCAGTTCTAACAAAATTCGTATGTGATATTGATACGTCTTTCTTAATAGTACTTCTCAAGGTTTTGAAATTTTCAAGGAATTCAGGGTCTCCAGAGTTTCTGTAAAGTTTTAAAAGTTTGTTTTTCTTTTTTATATTCCTAATTATTGGACCAGTAAACCAAGGTGGATATGAGGAATTTCTAACTATTTTGGTAGGAACACTTTTCGAGAAAACACTTTCTAGCTTTGTATATAGTTGAGTGCACGCTGAATCGACATCTACTAACGCATCTAAGAATGACCAGTCAACTTCCATGAGGTCCTGATACAATTTTCCAAAGTTTGCTTTTCTGAAGTTATAAGTTGCGATACAATCTGATTCAAATTTGGTGCTACAAGAGTCAAACTTGAAGTCAATTAGTAATGGCGGGTGATGAGTATCAATTGGAAGGAGGGGATCACTGGATTCGGAAACAACAACTGTTGACCTACTGAAAACTAAGTCAAGAATACGATTATTGCAATTTGAAATTGAATTATATTGACTCAATCCCATATAATTGCTAAAATTCACGAGATTGTCCATAAGTCCTTTTGGAATAGAGGAGACAAAGTTTGGAATATTGAAATCTCCAACAATAATCAGATTACTATCAGATTCATTGAGATATGGGAGATTACATAATGTTTCAAAGAGAATTTCATACGTGGCAGGAATTGTAGCAGGGGGGATGTAGATATTCAAAATGAAGTAGTAAGTTTTTCCCAACATTACCTTTATACCAATCATATCAATCATTGGCACTAAGTCCGATACGGTAGTCAAGTCAATCTGAGTTGAACTAAAATGATTGCTTATTGCCAATAATACACCTCCTCCTCTTGTTTTATTCGTGAGGTCAAAATCCCTATCCTTACGAAAAATTATATAATTACCCCGAGACAACTCACTGTCGAGAATGTCAGAGTCTAGCCAGGTTTCACTCAAGGCAATCAAGTCGAACTCAGAAGCAGTGACTGCATCTGCAAGTGCATGAGTCTTGGAACGCAAACCTCGCACATTTTGATAATAAAGAGCAAACTGGTTAGATTTTGACCTCGATTTTGACATACACCTCTGTTCAGATTCCTGTGAAATCTCTGACTGCTATTTGGTTACAAATAAATCTGATTTGTATAAAGACATTTTTCTTTGGTAAATTGGACACTTTTTATCCCACACTGCATGCTGGTTATCAGTAACTTTGGCAGCCGTACAATTCACACACTTTTCATTTGCCGAATCGCAGTCTCTCAAACAATGATCAAGGGAACATTTTGGACAAATAAGCTTGTTGCTCTTACATGTCGACTGACTATGATTGAATCCACTACATTTGTAACAAATTTTGATTTCTGTTGCATCATATACAGGACATACATCATAGTTAACAAAAAGTTTACCGCGATTGAGTACCAACCCATAAGCTGAAGCATCCAATTCGACGAGAGCTTGAAAAATATTTGAATCTTTCTTGGTTCCCCAAACTCGTAATACACTAACATGACAATCGTCTGATATAACATCATTCTGGCCCTTCAAATACTTAACTAGATCTTCTTCTGTATAGTTTTCAACCAGACCAACGACTTTGATTTTTCGTAAATTTTTTCTTACTTCAGAAACCTTGTAGGAAGACGATAACTTTTCTTTGGCAATTTTCGCAAAACTTGTAGCACCTTCAGTATTATTACACCCAATAAGAATTCCACCATCTCTGACCCTTTTTACTTGAGATACTTGCACTCCATAATCCACCGGATTGATATTTTTCATAATATCGCATTTGGTCTTATCATTCGTTTGTTCAACATATATCACGGTTTGGAGTTCCAGCAAGAGTGACTTCTGACCAAGGAAGACAGTTCGAGTCTTCATTATTTCAGGAGCTCACAAGACTACTTGGAATTGAACATATCCATACCACCCCCTATCATCCTTCAGCAAATGGTATGGTAGAACGTATGCACAGGAACCTTAAAGCTTCAATACGATGTCATAGCAATGAAAAATGGACAGAGGCTCTCCCAACAATTTTATTAGGAATGAGAACTGCATTCAAAGAGGACATCAAAGCAACATGCTCACAATTAGTTTATGGGACTACTTTGAGGATTCCAGGACAATAAGTTGTAGATCCAAAATCCAGTGTACCTCAGAGTTCCAATGACTTTTTGGTGAATCTTCGAGAGACGATGGATAAACTTCGACCAGTAGAGGGATCAAATCATACTGTTGATAATAGTTTTATTCATAAAGACTCATTTCATTCTACCCATGTTTTCGTTAGAGTGGATGCTATCAAAAAATCACTGGAAGCTCCATACAATGGCCCATATGAAGTATTGGAGAAACGAAATAAAGTTTTCAAATTGAGAATCAATGGAAAGGATAAGTGGATATCCATTGATATCGATTGAAACCTGCATACTTGGAACCTCGCATAGAAGAGGTAGATATTTCTGAAGTTATGAAGGACAAGCTACAAGAGCCTTTCAAGCTTAAGAAAGTTGTTACATTTCAGTTAGCCGTTGACACTAGGGGGGGAGTAATGTGGTGAACTTACATATATCATACTCTGTATAGTTTTAACGTTTGCTGAAATGTCATGTGGACAGATTGAGAAGTCAATAAAAGATAGTTTCTTGTCATTATTTATATCAATTGGATCTACAGTTCTATCGAATTATGAAATAATTTTTTTTTGTGATATAAGCCCATTGGGAACCTGCTTCTGTCAAGCAGAAGAATAATTTTCAAGATTATATAGTGGAGGATGCCAGAGGAAAAACATTTAGAAGAAATAGAAGAGACATCAAACCTTTCAAGGGAAATACAACTGCCTTGGATCCTGACCCAACATCAGATTTAACATTTTTCGAGATTCCTGTGCACATGGAAAGTGTGGAAAATTCTAGAAATATTCCTAACTCTGAAAATCATACTTCGGATGAACACAAACTGACTTCAGTCGTAGAAGCAGAATCAAGTCGAGTGTTGGCAGAGCCTGATGGTTGCGGTCGTCGTCGATCTACAAGAATTCCAAGAGTCCCGAAAATTATGAATTTATGAAGAGAGGGCATGTGATATATACTCAGTATATACTAGTTGTTGTTGTCATGACTTTTATAAATAATAACTTACAGAATAAAACTTCACTCAATATTCTACTCATCTATCAAATTGTTATATGAGAATATCTTTGATATCTTTACAAGTGGGACACACTGTATATCTATAAAATATGCTACTGTTTTTGCTCATATGAATGTAATTGGGAGCTGTATTTTAACTTAATCATTTTGGAAGTACATGCAATCTGCATTGGCTATTTTACTACAAAGATGATACTACAAAATAGGAATCTATGGAGGCCTAGGCAGGATGTCATGAACAAGATTTTTATATGAGTCAAGCATTACAAATGAAACTATAAATTACCCACCTGCACATGTTCATAATGTCTTTTTTCTTGCCCAGCTTTGTGTATTGCAGTTCAAAAGTCAAAGGCAATGAATTTGCTTCTTTATTTTTCTTATAAAAATATTTGAAAGAAAAACAGCCATACTTATTTTTTCAAGTCCTGGAGACATTTCCCCATGAACAAAATAGGTATGGACTGTTGATCATTTCAATCATGTTCTCTCTCAGATAGGCACTGCAAATAAGAGTTATTCATCAGTAATAAATATATCAATGAATCACAAATTTACCTTATTGTTATCATTATTGGACCAATGAAGTGAAGAGAGGTAGGAAGTTTTTGTTGGAGCTGCATACATTCACTTTTAAAACTCATATTGGATTCTCAACGTTTATCCATTTTTTCCATTCAACTGAACTGATTTTTCATTATCAGAAAAGACTTCTTGAGTGCAGGAAATTCATATTAGAGGACATTATAGGTCCTACATTTTTCCATTGGAACCTTCTACTAGTTCAACCAGCAACCAAACATAGTTGATTTTGCGTATTATCAGAGATTTGTTGATAATAATTTATAAAATAATATAGAATTGATTAGGCAATTGATATTAAGTCCATGTCTTGTACTCAAGAGAAGCAAGATGAGAAAATTAACGTAATTTGTTGAATGGTATTCATGAAATATGAAACCCACTGAGAACACAATAACAAACATGACCTTGAATTACGTCCTAAACTGGTTCAAATTTGCCCACCAGATGCCGTATCGGAATCGTCACCTTGCCAATTGATAATTTAAGAGCAGACAATTAAAGCAGGAAACACTATGGAACAGGCAATTGAAGCCATAATATAGCAGTTTCACAAACCTGGGGCGTCCTGGGGTAATATGAACACAGTGCCGTTTGCTTTTCTTTCACTCTTCTTCCATATCTCTCAAATGTGCTCTGCTCTTGACTTGATTGCATAGATTGATAACCCATTTTAATAGAAGATCAGATTTTATCAAAACCAGAATAAAAGTTGAAAGAAAAATCAAAACATATACTAATACAATATACGGACATGGATTGTTTACCCTCCAAGCAAATGACCTTGCAGGCTGTGACTTCAGCAACAGATGCCTAAGGTCATTCTCATAATTATGCGATTTTTAACCCCCTCTCTACCTACATATGTATCATTCATATAACGATAAAACTTCTAGACATATAGATATTTGATGAAAGCGCACCAGCGACTCATCATAAATGTTAATGAAGCGGTTGTTAGGTAAGGTTAACGGAGAAAATAATGAAAGACAGTACTCTCGTACTCTTAGGCGACAGAGTTTTATAATGCCAACTTTTCTGACTGATAGGTGGTTATCATAATATTGTTGTTGGCATCGAAAAGTGATATGCCTTGAAAACATTACTATGACGTTTGAGAAAAAATATCAGCATTGAATTTTCATTGTTCATTTTCAACTACTTTGTCCTGAAAAATAAAAATTCAAAGGTGGCAATCCTAGTTGAGACCCTTCATAACTGTCTCAAGATTATCGGGCGATTGTTTCATAAAGAGTAGCTGGTTTAGAATCACAGCCGTTTGAGTATATTAGTTTTCAGAAGAGTGCGACCTTATGAATTCGAAAATAAGGAATATGTAGACGTCATTTGACGTAGGATTCAACGCTCTTCAACTTTGACAACTGTGACATTTCCCGTACGTTGCGTTTATGCAAGATATGGCCAGAAAACCGGAAAAACTATGGAAGCTTCCAGACCCCTACAAACATATTATTATGATTCCGTTGAGAAACCTTCTACCGGACTCAAGTTACAAGATAAGCACTATTGAATATTTTGATCATGCTAAACAGCGACTGCTTTTTTTCATTAATTTATGTAATTAAGTCGATAATAATGCCACGTCACCGGCACTCTGTCTCTCTCTGATGCATTGGCTTCCAAGTTTCTCCCTCTAACACATGGTTTGCCCTATTCTGGTAGTCATGGCCTTATAAATTGACTACTGTAGAAATCCCTTTCGAGAGGATCGCTATGGATATTGCTGGGCAATTTCCAGTAACCTATAATGAAAATAAATACATTCTTGTCTGCATTGACTACTTCGCTAAGTGGGTGGAAGCGTATGAGATCTCTAACCAAGAGGTCGCCGAGGTCCTAATCAACCAACTCATCAGTCGTTTTGAAGTGCCATTGGAACTTCACTCTGATCGTGCAATATTAATGAAATACCTGTATAAGACGGATGTGCTTTCGTTGTTCAATGATTTATGCTTGAGTGGACTGACTGTATCGTTTAGTCAACTTAAAAATGAATGGAAATACATAGATTCGTGTGATATGTCTACTTATACAGATAATTCTGACACTGTCAAAAATGCATGACTTCTGCCGACTCTATTCAGTTCTTTTCTAGATGCCGTGCATTTCTGTAAGCATCTCAGGATAGGCATAGTGGACAGACAGTGTCGTAACCAATTATCTTAACATACCGCCGCCCTTGAAAGTTCCTTGCTTTCAAAAATAAAAATTGAAATACAATGTTAATGGAACATTAGATAATGCATGGCATATAAAAACGACAAACATGAAATAAAATAAACGTCATCAGACGGAAATCATCAGTCCTCGTCTGGTAATGGAAATGGACAAATTTTTGCGATTGATCGCTTGACAACACCACCACTATTCACTTTGAGTGAAACCACTCTCACTTTCTGGTCTGTTCCTGGGTGTAGTTCGAGCACTCTAGCCACGGGCCAACGTGGTGGAGGTTGATTGTCCTCCCAATCTTGAGCTGGGAAGTATGGTTCTTGAACCACTTATTTCGTTGTTGGAGCTGGGTTAAGTATTCCCGAGACCAACGCGTCCAAAACTGCTGGGTTAATTGCTGCACAAGCTGATAACGTGACATACGATTTAACTTCAGGTGTTGTACATCTTCTTGAGGTAAGGCCATTAATGAATCACCAATCAGGAAATGTGAGGGAGTGAGGGGAAGCAAATCCTCAGGGTCATTGGATAGAGGGGTCAAGGAACGAGAATTGGGACATGCTTCGATCTGCGTCAGAATAGTGTTCATCTCATCATAAGCAAGCGAAACCGTGCCAACCACTCTTCTTAAATGAAATTTGGCTGACTTGACTGCCGCCTCCCATAAACCTCCCATGTGGGGCGATTTAGCTGGTATAAATTTCCAATTGATTCTGTCTTTACTTAAAAAAGTTCGAATACTTTGATTATGTTTCTCATTATTGAGCAAATGGTGTAACTCCAAAAAATGGTTACTTGTCCCCACAAAATTTGTGCCATTATCAGAAATTATTTCTGACGGTTTTCCTCTTCTGGAAATGAATTTTTTGAGTGCGTTCAGGAAACTATCAGTACTCAAATCACTTACTAACTCGATATGACAAGCGCGAGTAGCAAAACACACAAATATGCATATGTAATTTTTTATTAATTTAGTGTTACGAAATATTCTTTCTTTTATTAATATGGGACCTGCATAATCTACGCCACATTTAGTGAACGGCCTACTGGGTGTAACACGGGAGCTGGGTAGGTTTCCCATGAGAAATTCTGGAGGTTTCGAATTTGCCTTAAAACAACGCAAACAAGATTTGAGAACTGATATTTTACCTGATTCTTACCATCCACGGGTCAATACTGCAATCTCAGAATTGATAGTAAGTTCTGTGTTCCCATATGTAAATGTTTTTTGTGTTCATGTTCGATAATTAGTTTTGTCAATTTGCTATTTTTTGGTAATGAAACTGGATATTTTTGTGAGAATTCAATATTGGAGTGTTTTAGTCTCCCTCCTACACGTAATAACCTTTCATTGTCAAGAAAAGGATTCAATTTCAATATTCTACTATGACGCGGCATTTTACTATTATTACTTAAAGCAACAATTTCTCCATCAAACTCTTGAGATTGAGCTAACTTCAGCAATACATTCAAAGAATAGCTGAGTTCATTAACTGTCAGATCAGTAGAATTGAACCGTTCTTGTTTTAGCGCACATCTTTTAAATCGGATACAAAACGAAACAACTCTTTGCAATCTCATTAATGTAGAATATCTGTTGAATATCTCAAAAGTTTCATCCGTGCTTACCTTCAGAGATATTTGCTGTTCCTTTTTAATTTCTGGTAATTCATCAACTGGTATAATAGTAACAGTATCTTCAATATTAACAGAGCAGTCCGTAGTTAGAAACTCTGGACCAAGCCACCAAATTTTTGAGTTAATCAGTTCTTCGGGATTTATGCCGCGGGATATAACATCTGCTGGTTACCTTTACGTAAATCCATTCATGTAACAATGTTTTTTCTAGAATTTTAGAAACCCGATTGGCTACAAATGTTTGTAAACGAAATGGTTCGATTTGTAACCAGGACAAAACTATAGTTGAATCCGTGTGAAATATTCTTCTCGTTATGTTTATCGATAAAGTCTCCATAACTGTGTACATCAAATCAGCAAGTAGCAACGCGACTAACAGTTCCAAACGTGGAAGCGTGCATTTTTTATGCGGGGCTACTTTGGATTTGGCGCACATTAACTTACTTATCCTATCACCTGAATGATTAACTGATACTAGATAAAGACAAGCGCCATATGCTTTCTCGCTAGCGTCGCTAAACCCATGTATTTCAATAACAGTGGCTCTTTCAATAAGCATTTGTCTACCAATTTTTATATCGTTAATGCATTGCAACTGACGTACAAATATTAACCACGCAGACGACAATTCCACAGATAAAGGTTCGTCCCATGTCATATTATATTGCCATAATCTTTGTAAGAATACCTTTGCCTTTATTGTAACGGGTCCGATTAGCCCAAGGGGATCAAATATTTTTGATACCGTGGACAAAACATTTCTTTTTGTGACTTCACCAGAATTAAACTGAATATTTACCGAATAATTAAACGTATCTGAATTTCATAACCAAGCAATACCTAGTGTCTTTAGGTCTGTGCTTTCACGAAGTTCAACAGTTTTTTCACCTTTGTCAGAGGTTTCTAGTATGTCATGCAAAATAGTTTTATCATTAGACGACCACTTCCTTAGTTTGAAACCACCCTGATCCAAGATACGAGTAATTTCTTCATATACTTCGAGAGCTTCTTCTTTCGATTTCAAACTTACTAGAAGATCATCCACACTGAGAGAAAACTTGTGTTATCATAATTGGAAATCTGATAACCGTTATTACGATATCTGCAATAAATAGGGGACAGATGTGTTCATTTGCTACCATAGATGAAGTGAATTTTCAGGTAACTTATAGTTATGGCAGCTTATTCAATTCGCAAACTTGTATGAAAACACCGCTGCTGAATAACTACTACTTGTTCTAGTTTCTATGATAACACAGAATGTCGAATAGGAATTATTCCCATAAAATGTAGTAGTAACTCTCCACTCTACAGTGGTTATTAGACTATCGACATAAAACAGCATGTTTTTATTACTGGCACAACCATCTTGAGGTAACGCAGTAATACGTCTCATTTTATTATAGTTATCTGATATCTGCATGAAACCTGACATTTTGACATGCTATTGTAATATAGTTAATTTTCAACAGTTATCCCAATATTTTTCTACTCTAGTATATTCATCAAACAGTGGTAATAAGGTTATCTAATCAACATTATTCGATGGTATGCATTATGAAACCGTGCTTTGAATTACTGCAATGGAAATAAATGTCCTATCCACACTATCACTTTTCATGATCCAAAGTTATTGTTTTCAAAAAAACAAAAAAATTCGTTTAGTCTCTGAATTGAAATATTTGGGTATCTGTGGAAGTTTTTTGGCATTACTCATTGATTTTTTCGGAGAAATATCATCTATATGCATTACTGACGAATTTATTAAGAAATGAGAAGTTGAATACTCATGTTTACCCTTCCTTCGGAGTTATGATGAGAATTGTCAATAAAACTTCCGTCACAGAAACCCAGATATTTTGATTCAGAATCTCATCGATCATTTTGTTTTTGAAATAAACCAATATTGTAGTCCGTGAAAAGTGGGTATGGAGAATACTGTTTTCATTGCAATGATGCAATGCACGGTGTATTCCACAGATCGGTTCACAGCCAGCACTAAAACAAAACTTTGCTACATCACAGACATTCACCTACAAGACACGGCTCTATCGATTAGGACGATCGAAACCATTGAACAATAATTGAACACGGGCACCTATGAGCGAGAACAGAAGTGAAATGAACGCGATCTGTATCTTTGTCAGCCCCAATACTAATGAAACACTAGAGCGAAATGAGCCGAATTACGATTGTCGAATGATTGCCTAATAACCGTCATACATGTGAATTGCTAGAGTTATTCGTCAACGTACAATGCTAGAAACCCAAACAGCTATGATTATTGGGACAAACATTATCTGAATTCACCAATGAGCATAATTCACAAAACGAGCTATGTCAATAAAAAATCTAAATAGACTGGAATTTATAAAATTCTCATAATGTCATAACACACCTGCGTTCTGATGGTAGCAAATGTCCATTCAAGGGTAATACGAATGATTTAAGAAATCGATTTTTATAATTACAGAATGGAGAGAATACTGTTGTAATAATAAAATGATCTGGAATAGGAGATTTCCTTATAATGGTTATTACAATCAGAGCTGGTAGATATTTTTAATATCTAGTTTCTCTCAGTGCATATAAAATGAGTTTAAAATAATCTTGCACGTGCGAGGATAATGATTTATATTTTCGAGGGCTAATTGTTTCAAACATCTTTGAGCTAAAAAAGGTGCACATGCTGTACCGTAGGTGAATGTATTTAACGTGTACAAATTCAATTCTGTATTGTGTTCTGGTGACCATAATATCTGTTGAAATTTCCTGTCATCGTCATGAACCCAGATTTGCCTGAACATCATTTTAATATCACTACTCAATACATACTTATACAGTCGTAAGCGCATAACTATTGCAAATAGGCTATCTTGAATAATGTGACCAGCACTGAGATTATCATTCAACGAAATTCCTAAATTTGTTTTCGCTGAACCGTCGAAAACTACCCTGCATTTTGTGGTTGTACTGAGTTGTTTTATTACCGCATGATGAGGTAAAATAAAATGAGGCTGTGATATTAAACTTTGCTTAAAAGTACCCTGTGACGTCATGTGATTCAATATTTCATACTCCGCCATAAATTCTACGTAAGCTTGTTTCAATTCTTCATTCCGTGAAAACTTGTATTCCAGCGATTTGAATCTTTTTTGTGCCGTCGTGTAAGAGTCTCCCAAGTTATTAATTTCTCGTAGAAAAAGTAATCTAACAATGAATTTTCCACTTGCATCTCGTGTCGTAGTTTTAACAAAATAACTTTCCGCTATCTGTTGTTCTTCTGATAAATGATTATTTTTTGGTATCTCTTCTATTTCCCAGAATCTTTACAAATTATTGTTCAATTCTTCATAGCATGCATTTATCGCCGTATTGCGACTAGTTCGAGTTATCGGCGACTTCAACGCAATACTTCCCGCTATTATCCATCCGAGAACACTTTCTTGCAATAATAAAGTATCGTTCAATTTCATTTGATTAGGGCCGAGTAAATCATAAAAAATATTGGCTCCTAACAATAGATCAATATTCTCGGAAACGTTAAAATTCGGATCTGCTAAGGAGACATCCGACGGAATTTTAATTGACTCATTATCAAACGAGACCGAAGGTACTTTCCCTGTTATCGTTGGTAAAATGAGGAATGTTAGATTTGCTGAATATGTAGTGTAACATGACTTTATAGTTGTTTTTACCTTATGTTGAATATTTGTGACTTGTCGATTTATACCAACTAAAGGTAACGAGAAATCTTCAAATTGTAATTTCAATTTTCTTGCGAGATTCATGGACATGATATTACTTTGAGAGCCTGAGTCTAATAAAGTTTTGCATATGTGACCTCTCTTGTTTGCATCTGAAATACTCAATTTCGCCGTAGATAACAAAACCAAGGGTTGAGCATTTTCTACATGCTTCGGATTGGCAACGTGAGCCGTTGTTCCGTTACGCTGCATCGGCGGCTCCGATACATTGCTTGCCATTGCCGTGGCTGTTACATCAGGAACTTTGTTTGTTTCTGAGCCTGCTGATGGAACTTTATTACCAAACAAATTATTATGAAGTAGAGTACTATGTTGTAAATTGCATTTCTTACAATGAGACGAACGACATTCTACCTTTGTGTGACCAGGTCTCAAGCAGTTTAGACATACTCTCCTAGATTTTACCGCTTCGTATCTTTCTGGGACTGATAATTTAAGAAAATCAGCACAATTAAAAACAAAATGACCTTGTTGACAGTAATGACATTTCGGTGAATATTCATGACTTGTGATCAGCGCATGTTCTTGATTCGTCTTAACGTGTTTGTATGAATGTGATGTGTGCGATTGATATGCATTGGACTTTGTAGTTACTTTTCGGCAGCCTGTTTCCAATGTAAAGCATTTTTTGTTCAAGAATTTGATGATTTGTTCATATGTTGGTAAAAAATCTTCATCATCTAACGAGTTTTCCCATTCGCGTATGGTAACGTTATCTAGTTTTGACGTAATGAGATTCACTAAAAAGGCGTCCCATTCCTTTATTGGTAATTTCATTTTTTGCAATATATTCACATGCCGATAGAACCCATCAGATATTTCTCTTAACAATACCGCAGATTCTTTTGTTGCCGATGGTAACTCAAATAATGCATTAATGTGACTATTTACTATATGCCTTTTACGCTGATATCTTTGAATCAAGAAATTCCATACAATTAGGTAGTTATCATTCGATATTTCATAAGCTTGAATTAGTTTTGAAGGTTCTTTGAGCGATGATTTCAAATAATAAAACTTTTGCATATTTGTGAGACTTGCATTGTTGTGAATGAGATTAAGAAATTCATCATGAAAAGTGAGCCAATTTTCGAATTTTCCTGAAAACACAGGCAGATTCAATCTAGGAAGATTGATATTTCGTAAGGGATCTGTGACACTTTGCATTTCACCACTTGGTGGATTTACAACATTTGCTACTGGACTATAAAACTGTTTCATCAACTTCTTTGCTCGCGACACTACAGAATAAAAAGTATTTTCTATTTCTTCCCGGACTATTTCTTCATCCTGCTCTAAACATTCTAACCTAGCTTGTATTACTTCAAATTCATCGAAATACTTATCAATTTTTCCAAGTCTTATTTCTATTTGCTCAACATCAGCCTGATTTTCTTCAATGGAAATAAAATTCTTGAATTTTGTTAGTTGCGTTTTTATTAAACCCCTTCTATATCTTAATTCCCTCAATTCTTCTTTTAATGCTTCCATATTTTTTTACGAGTTTCACTTGCTTACTTAGAACAAAACTACCCCAACGAGACCTTGCATTTGAATGAGTGATAGGAAAAGGAATGAATGGGTATGGACATGGGATGGGCTTACTAGGTGATTCGTGATAGGTACTTGCTTTCAACGAGACTTGCTTGCTTTCGACTAGACTTGCTTTCTTTAACGTGACATCTTCTTCGTGTACGAACACATCCGGCTCGAAGGACCATTTTTATGTGCTTTCGTTGTTCAATGATTTATGCTTGAGTGGACTGTATCGTTTATTCAACTTAATAATGAATGGAAATACATAGATTCGTGTGACATGTCTACTTATACAGATAATTCTGACACTGTCGAAAATGCATGACTTCTGCCGACTCTATTCAGTTCTTTTCTAGATGCCGTGCATTTCTGTAAGCATCTCAGGATAGGCATAGTAGACAGACAGTGTCGTAACCAATTATCTTAACAACGGATCAACTCGCAGAGTGACAGTTAGAGAATCAGTGAGTGTCAAAGAGACGTGTTTTTAGAAAATATTCTAATTTTTTTACATAAATCACATCATTCATAACACAGTTAGTTGGATCGGGTAAACCGAAGTAAAAAAGTATAGATGGTATTATCTTCAATCATTTATTCATAGAATTATCAAAACATATCAATCACCTACAAATTCTTTGGTCAACAAAAACACATATTTCATGATATTTTACAACAACAAGAATATTGAAACTGATGTAAGTATTATGCTTGCATATTAACAATATTGGTATTTAATGGAAAGCTTCTTTTACCTTTCAAGACACTACCTTGTATGTTCTGAAAAAAAAACAAAGATAACAATAAGTAGGATGAATGTCTTAGCAGAGTAGACACTGCTTCAGCAATGGACATAATAAATTTGTATATTACTGTAGACCAAATTTCCTTCATTAAGGAAAATGATCTCGGAACAAGTGCACAACCAACGTCAAATTGTCGTACTAGCACGCATTACTTATTTTATTCTAATACTAATCCAGTGAATAGAGACACATAGAGGGGGTTTACCTTAAAAACAGTCCGATAGTTCTGAATTTTTGATATGTTATCTAGGATGGTTATTGAGTGTTCAAAATGCAAAATGCACAATTCTCCCTCCTCCGCGCCCTCCGCCATATTGATAAAACCCAAAGAAATCGGCACTTCCTCCAGATTTTCGCTTATATCTTCGTTTTGGTGCATTTTAGCTACAAATGAGTTTCCTACAATGCTCGTTTCGAATTTTCTTTCTATGACTGATAGTTACTACGGAGATATGATTTTTTTATAAAATAAAAAGAACGTATGTTCCGGAATTTTGTCAAGTACGTTCAGCGACACTATGGCACCAATGTGATGGTGATTTTTGATGGCTATACTACAGATCCTTCTCAGCAAGGGACCAAGATTGCTGAACGAGCAAGGCAAACTCATCATCAAACGTGGTGTTCGACAAAACCACTGTCAACACCGCACCTCAGGAGAAATTCCTGGCCAAATATAGCCACAGTCCAAGCTTGCGAAGATGCTGACAGGTTGATAGTTGCCACAGCTAAATGTCTGTCCCCACGTAGGACTCCGTCATCATTGTCGGAGAAGACATTGACCTACTCGTCCAACTGACTGGCACACTTGCAAATTTTGTGCTGGCCAAGAATACAATAACAGGGATGAAGATATCAAGACGATGCCGATCTAGTAACTACTTCACAATTTGATGAAAATAAAGACACAGACTTGAATAACTCACCCCCTACGAAACGAGCGAAGCGCATGTGATTGTTTCCTTCACAGTTCTCATTTCAATTTAGTATTATTATAACTGTCCATTGTTCTTACTTTGTTTGAGAAAAATAAATCTTTGAAAAATGTATTTCGAAAGTGAACATCCCCTCTCACCAGGTAGGTAATCAATTGAAATAGTACCTGCATCTCAAGCATCGCGCTGTGTCATGTAAAAATTCAAAGTAGGATTAGTATAAACTCCAAATTCAAGTTTAAACTGGAAAATAGTTGGTGAATATTTTTAGATACAATGTGGATTCACAATAGCCAAAAAAGCAATATGCCGTTGTTTTAACTTTCATTTTCACCCCCCCCCCCCCCCCCATTACGTAGGGTTGGTGAAAAAAATTTTACATGCATTCCTGTAGGAAATTAAATATCCTACAAATCTTCTGTCGATACTTGTTTCCCTAGAATAGGCAATAAGTGAACTACAGCGCTCTAAAGTGAGAAGTTATACAAATTTCCGGAAAATGCGATTTTTTACATTTTTAAAAAAAGTGCATATCTTTGAACTATCAGTCCTAGGATCAAAATTCAGAACGTGAATTATAGGAAATTTAATCTTCTACAATACTTAATGGGACTCTTTTGTAGCTAAAATGCACCATAACGATAATATAAGCGAAAATCTGGAGAAAGTTCCGATTGTTTTCGATTTTTTCAATATGTCAATGGACGCGGAGGAGGGGGAATTGTGCATTTTGCATTTTGAACACTCCATAACCATCCTAGATAACATATCAAAAATTCAGAACTACCGGACCGTTTGTAAGGGGAACCTCCTCTATTCACGGGATTATACACTCAGTTCCAAAAAAAGTGACGCACTTGATATTTGACCTATCTTCTTAAAAAAAAATAGTAGGCCGATTTTCATTTTTTTTATTTGTTGATGGGTAATGCATTTGTCTTAAAAAAAAATAAAGAGGTGAATTTTTTTTCAAAGCCTTCTTGATGGTGGTGGAATAACTCGAACCATGATTTATTCCTAATTTTTGACACACCCTGTGTGTTAATTGAGTAATGGCATAAAAAGTGTTCACACCCTATACGGAAGAGGCTTTTTTTGCGAGCATTTTGTTTTTTTATTCATTGATTTATCTCTAAAATTTTCCGAATTACAGTTTTTTTTGCTGAATCCTTGCAGATTACCAACTTTCTGAATTTATCGAGAAACAATTTTCTAATGAAATAAACTGATACCAATAATTTTAAAAAACATTTTTATTAAACACAAAAATATAAACTGGGATGACTGCTTGATACCGTGTATTGCCTCCTCTAGCAACTCTAAGAACTTTTAATCTACGAGGCATACTGGAAATTAAGGTACTTATCGTTTCCATTGGTATTCGATCCCATTCTTCCACAAATGCATCTGCCTTTTCTGCGAGACTTTCCAGAGACCTCTCGCGAGAACGTACCCTTCTCCCTTATTCATCCCACAAATGTTCTATAGGATTCATATCGGGGCTTCTCGCAGGCCATTGTAATGTGGTAATACCAGTAGTTTCTAAGAAGTTTCGCACTATTGCTGCGGTGTGTGGTCGGGCATTATCCTGCATCAATATAAAATTATTGCCCACTAACTCTGCATAAGGTAAGGCATACTGCTCTAACATGTCAATGTAAATTTGGGCATTCATCGACTGCCTCACCGGAAAAACATAAAGGGGTGTCTTTCCATTCATTGAAATCCCTCCCCACACCATAACGGACCCACCATTGAAACTTTCGCATTCTGTTATTAAATTTTGATTGAACCGTTCACCAGTTCTTCTCCACATTCTTTTTCTTCCATCCACCATGTTAAGGCAATACCTTGACTCATCCGTAAACAAGACATTCGACCATTCAGGAATATTCCATTGTCCATAATTTTCAACAGAATTTCTTCTAGCAGCACGATGTTCGGGCAATAATTTGGGACCTTTTGCAGGTTTTCTAGCTTTTAATTAACTTCTTTTAGACGCCTACATACCGTCTGCTTAGTTACTGCAACATCACGAATTTGGCGAAGATCTTGCTGAACATTTACCGCAGTATTTGATCGATTCCGTAAAATCCGCAATCTCACTATTTTTCAAATATCAAGTGCGTCACCTTTTTTGGATCTGAGTGTATATCATACAATAATTTTGGTCGCTCAAATATCACGTTGACGTCAAATTTGGATATTTGAAGTACCTTCACACATCTCACTTCACGCCCTTCAAAGGGTGTGGACACACTTGTCATGTTATCAAACAGCTGAAGTTTTTGTTCAGCTGTTTGATACCATGAGCCTTTTCTTGATGGCCCCGTACCGCTAGTTATTTTGCCGCAACATCTAGTTATAAGAGCAATGTATTGGGCCTTAATTTTACCGCAAACGCATGTTTGTTGGGATGGTTTCATTTCAATTTGTCCCATCTACAACTGATGAGTTACAGTTGACTCACTTAACAAAAACATCCTGAGATTGACAAATAACCTGCCAGTCCTACATGCGTCACGCGCTCTATCAGAAATTTAAAGTAAGCTCACAAAAAAATTATTAGTCAAGTCATATTATTAGCTGATATTGAGAAAGCCAAATGTCTCCTCTGGTCTATGGACTCTGTGCATGATAGCAATACATATACTTCGATGGGATTAATATGTGTTCTCAGCCCTATCAAGACTTCCATGAGCTCAAAGTCAATTTTGCGTTTTCGCTTCACCTAAAAAATCGAAATCACTAAAAAGTCTTTTTCAGGGGTAATATCGGATATGATATGATAAGATATAGATCGAAATAGTATTATAACAATTGTACTTTCACTTTTACTACCTACAAGTAGGGGGTTTATGTATGTTCGGGAGCCGCCTCCACCTCCTCCACACTCCGCCTTCACTTCCTCCACACTCCGCCTCCACACTCATTCTTCGCATCGACGTCGGGCCGTGGTCTTCGAAGGCTTGTGAAATTACCTGCTGCTAGTCGCATCGACACGGACCGTGAGTGCTCTTGAGCGAGCGGTGGAGTGGAGTGGATATCGGTGTAAGGGTCTCTATTCTGGGGCCCTTACTTTGACGCTTGTCGAACAGGCTTCTGGAACCTGTCGGGGTGTCTCGAGCGGCAGATTTTTGATAAAGGTGATTTACTTCACCTGCTCCCACAAACTGAGTTTGAAAGGAGGCCCAAGGTAGCAACAGTGAAGAAAGACATCCACTGGATGTCTACAGTAAACCAGGATTCAAAGCTATTGAATCGACCTGGGAGCAGGGGGCCAAGAGAGCATACTATATAGGCTTTAATTACGCTTGTCGAACAGGCTTCTGGGACCTGTCGGGGTGTCTCGAGCGGCAGATTTTTGATAAAGGTGATTTACTTCACCTGCTCCCACAAACTGAGTTTCAAAGGAGGCCCAAGGTAGCAACAGTGAAGAAAGACATCCACTGGATGTCTACAGTAAACCAGGATTCAAAGCTATTGAATCGACCTGGGAGCAGGGGGCCAAGAGAGCATACTAGGCTTTAATTACACACTCTTGGGGAATCCTGGAATACTGGTTGCTCTGAATAGATGTTTTGAGTCGTCTCTTCTTGTGACTTGAGTACTACAACTCTTACAGGTAGTTTTCTGGAATTTGAACTTGTTTTATAGCTTTGTTGTAAGGATAGGGAAATCAGAAGCACATAAACAGGTCAAGTATAGATTTATTCAGCTCCTTTCGATCATCAAAGGTTACAGGCATTAATTAAATGAAGCATAATCTTATAAAATCAGGTTGAAGTCATTAAATTGATCTTCACACTGAAAATTATGACATTTGACATACAGAATACATGCAATTGACAGGCATGACGGCTGACGTATGGCAGTCACGAGGTACAGAGTGTTCTACTGAGCATATGCAACTTTTACGAGAACAATAGCAAAGCGTGTCTAGTACGTTAGGTGTAAGTGCAGGCGCAAGCAAAGCAGGGACAATGAACCACCGAATACGACCAAGAAAGTTGCAAGCGAGGGTCTATTCAGGGAAGCGAGGGTCTATTCAGGGAAGCGAGTTCGATATCGTCAGGAATGAACACAGGAATGATATCGTTTAGTTAAATCATTAAAGCGGATCAAACTGGTGAAAAGTACTCCTTCAGAGTGTAGCTCTAACTCTGGCTCATAGCAGTATTCGGAAGCCGTCTGCAGGTTGACTTGCGAATCCTACTCTTCTCAAACGAAGGAGACGGGTCCTGAATCCACACAGGCGGGCTTCCAATCTCGAAACAATCGGAGTAGGGTGTCCCTAAGCTCGTGGCGAGGTCCACCCAAAGGTCGAGCCGCAGGGCAAAGCTTAAGAGACACTACTATTTTCAAAACAGTACCTACGTTATCTATGAACTCTGAACTTCTAAACGTGGATTATTCTTCACCAGACAAGTTGTTAATCTACTCAGGCTATAGTTTACTAGATACAGAACTAATTTAGTACAGGGTGGTAACTGATAAACTACAAGCAATAAGCGTATGAGCACCAATTTGAAATAGCTTACTTGTATGAAAAGGGAGTACTGGTGGCTGCGAAACACTTGACACTACTACTGGCGCGACCGCGAAATTTCGGATATCGGCACGGGAGACGCAAATCTAAATACTCGATGAACTTTTCGAAGAATAATAACGTAATTGAAGCTAGGTTAGGGTTTCTAAAGGAACAGGAAAACTATATGCTGGAATTGAATTAACTGGAATGTGAAAAGTGACTGGAATCTGAACTGGAAAGCAAAGCAAACTGGAATAACTAACTGGAAAGCTATCTGGAATTGTTGACTGGAAAAATAGCGCGAGCACAGGAACACTGGTAAACCGACTGGAAAGTGATACCGGGGAACCGAACTCAAGAACTCAAGAACTGAAGAACTGTAGAACTGTAGAACTGTCGAACTCTAGAACTAACTGACTGTCGGACTAACTAGCTGACTGCTCGCTCCGATGGACCGAGTATTTATGTCCTGCCTATACCTTGACGCAAATTGAGCAAGGCCAACAACTATCCTTGCTCCTGATTGGCCAGTTTCGACTGACCTCGTGAAAATGCCGGTAACAACCTTGAAAGCCGAAGACGTCCTTGGAAAATGAAAAACGCGGAAATAATATTTTCACGGCCAGAAGAGCCCAGGCACATGATCAACCTTCTTTTATAATTAATTTCTCATGTAGGGCAGTCTTGGCTGAATATTTGTACTGTTCACATCAAATTCACTTGAGTATACCTTTTTATCGGAAATAAATGTTTTTTTTAAAAACCAAACTCTGGACGAGTTATAAAAGTCGTGGCTACCGTAACTTTCAAAAATTCCTAAAATAGATCACATTAACTACGCTGTTTTCGAATCGGATAAGTAACTGATATGTTTCACGTTCAACTTCAATGGAAGTGTGAGTAACTCAGCTACAAGAGAACCCCCGCAATTTGACCACTTTTCCCATGTAAATCTCCATAAGAAAAGTTAAGGTTCATTCTGCAATTTTTGGTCCCCTTCAAGGTCATCCGGCTCCGACGGCGAGCAAAGCGATAGATCCGTTCTAGAGATAACGGCGCGCATTTTATTCCATTTTTCACCCAATAATAATAATGGCTATAGTATAGTATGAGTTGGCTAATAGTTAGGGAAAAAATATATAGAGTGAACCCAAAAGGCGTTATACCTCCTCGACGAGTAGACTACCAGCATATAGGCTACCCGCTATAACATGATATATACAGGGCGTTTGAGTTGGATAGCAATTAAAGACAAAAAATATACTGGACGCCTCACCCACTTTTGCGGGATTAGACAGCTGACGTATTACATAAGACATTTGACAGTTAACGAAGGATTGATGACACGATGTGACTAGATGACCTGCAAGTAGACTACCCGCTACCTAATAATTCAATATACTGGATGTTTGAGTTAGCAATAGCGATACAAAAGTATATATATAGGGGTCTCACAGGTACACTCAGCAAACATACGTATGATAGAGTATCCGTTTGATATACAGCAATAATAGCAATACAAACTCACATAGGGCACTCATGGCCTGACGTTTGACATTTGACAGATGACCAAAAGCGACATTTGACAGTTAACAAAGGATTGACGACACGTGACTATATGACCTGCAAGTAGACTACCCGCCACCTAATAATTTAATTTAATATACAGGATGTTTGAGTTGAAAGAAATATATACAGGGCGTCTCATGAATTATATATCACATTTTTAGTAGATTACAGCCAACGTATGACAGATGGCAGATAGCATATGATAGATGACATGTGACCTTCCGGTGCTCATTGAAACTAAACGCTCAATTTACGATTGATGGATACCACGTGACGCGCTCGGCAAGAGCAGAGGCCGTCAAAATGGCTACCAGTTCAAAATGGCGCTGAAATGATGATACGTATGATGTTTGACAGATGACGTATATCACGTGACCTTCCAGTGCTTGTTGGCAGAAACACTCACAGTCGAGACAACCTACCAATTTTAATCAAAAAGGCTATTGAAACACATATGGCGATAATGAGAAAATAGAAACTCGCTGCAAAAACTATCTACTATAGGCATGCCTAGCATATATTAAACAAAAATGTCGAACAACTCTTGAACAAAACACGGAAAAAGACTTCGAGGGCTTTTCGATGTTCAACTCGCGAATAATTTACAATGTCCTATAAGATTCTAGTCAAAATCAAATCAAGATATGTGAATAACCTACACTTTCACTCATGATGCTGAATATTTGACATACGATGATTAGATGTATGCCCAGACAGCTCATCCTTTCATGAAACAACAGTCGAAACTCGTAAGGGTTAGGGACGCTAGGGGTTATGGGCGGGTGGTTTAAGGGTATACCAATACCGCTATAATCACCTTTAATGCCATACAATAAAGCATAAAACGCGATTGTTGAGTCAAAATCGGCGGAGATACATTCAAAAATCAATAAAAAATCCTAGATTCTACGGATGTTACAATTTGCGGGCCATCAGAGCCTATGTAAAGCAGATTAGATTTTTCCCTAGATCTAGGTACTTCTTCGAATGTGAATAACAAAACTCGTTCAATAACAGGGTCGATATACAGGGTGTTTGATAAAGGAGAACTCATGAGTAGACCACCACACTTCAGATGGACTTAGCAAACAGATAGCTGACGTATGGCAGATGACGTCAGAAGTCTTTCGGTCACACCTATAGAAGTATTCAGAGGTGTTCGGAGGTCTTCAGATCACGCCTTCAGATGTCTTCAGATGTCTTCAGAGGTCTTCAGATCACGCCTTCAGAGGTATTCAGATGTCTTCAGAGGTATTCAGAGGTCTTCAGAGGTATCCAGATGTCTTCAGATGTATTCAAAAGTCTTCAGCTGTATATCAGACACCATAGCGTTCACATCATGGAGCCCCATTCATCAGAGCAAGCATTAGATAAATATCACTGTGCAGATTATGATAATGTCTATGTCCGAAATATGTTGACGGCAGATGGACACTTGGACATAAGAATCTACGCTTTGAGGACCAATACATAGGCGTAGATAATGTCGATTTTAAAAGTACTTAGGAATCGAAATCATAGAAAAGAACACCCTTTCACCGTCCACCTTGGAATATATCGAAAAACTATTTACACCTAAAACTCATATTACAGCTCAGTGTTTCACCATAGGAGGTATTCTGGTTGGTTCATGAAATATGTCGAAAAACTCTCTACCAAAACTGGTAATTTAAGAGTCAGAGGAACAAGGGGATAGCGTTTAGTGCGATGGGATGTAATCCGCTGGAAGCGAAATGGGTATCATTTTTCGGGTGATCTAATATGAAAGCATACCCGATCAGACCTAAAATGCTTCTGTCATATAGAAATCTTATATATCGTAGGCCAATTCTCATCAAAATCCTCATCAGGAACATCAGTCACGTGACCTGATAGATCCACATCACTACCATCACAAATAATTCACACAAAAGGCATTTTTGAAAAACAACGCCATTTAATCGACGAGAAATTTCACATAACGTCCACGATATGACTGAACAAATATAGAAATAGAAACTTGATAGTCAGCAGGAAACCAGATAACAGCTTCCTATCTTCCAATTAAACGTTGATAATGCATGTTTAGCAGACAAAAAATATGTTTTCAACAATATATGAACCACCACGAGGAAAAATATAATATACAGGACGATTAAAAACCTGAATCAGATGAAATATTTGAGAGACGTATGACTTTACATTATAACAATGCCTAGGTTCTCGACTGCGATATCTGAAAACAATATGGCTACCGACGATCTGTGACAGATCCAACAATCAAGAAAAAATACATCCCACCATTGAAAATAAATAGTACTCCTAAGGGTGAACACGCAAATACATTGATATGCGCACAGTTTCAATGTTTGCGAGACATCAATAAAGAATGGAGAACCGTGAATAACCTATATTTCCATGTTATCTTTCATAAAGCTAGTATTGGAACTTGTTAATAATACCGACAATAAATGCGCGAATAGGATACTCTACTTTCTTTACGACATCTTTACAAATGATGCTAGATAGATGACACTTGATAGATACCACTTAACACATGAGGCGTTTTGCAGATGATGTATAAGTAAGAGGAGACATATCACGCATGCGTCAAAACGTGACGAAAACATCACAAAAACAGGCGTGCCATTCTAAACAAATGAAATATGAACAACATAAACCAATTATGAATTGTGATCTCAGACAAAAATATTCGAAAAGACTAATATACACGACGAAAAATTATTATATCTCTTGCCATCATTCCCAGACAGTTTAAGTATCCCATCCTATGCAAAATCGTATCTCGGCTATCATCTGAAATATTCCCCAACTTCATCAAAATAGAATAATCACAAGGCGACATTCTCTTCAAACCGATATAAAGATTCCCCATGCTCATTATGAATAACAATCGAATCCAAACAGCATATGACACAAAGTTCTATCACGAACGTTGCTCCACAGAAACTGGGATTTTCAACCCAGACAAGAAACTTATCTACAAAATACAGATACGACCTGTTTGAGAATACTGTTCCTTATATGGGTTCAGCACTCACACATAAAGACGAGCCATACCAGAGAGACATGCCATGCGCCTAATGAGCGATGCCACACTCACTAATTCCTAGAAAACATCTGAACATCATAAATGAAAACTCATAAAATGACTAAGTTCATCATAGGAAGTGTTTCCAAGATCTCCAAATGCGGAATCTCAACCAATTCATTGATATAAAATGATCACAGGGCACCATTTATTCTCACCCGAAATAAAGATACTATATGAAGATCCTGAACAAGAATTGGAATCAATCACTATACTACGACACCGAGATCCATCACGAAAGTTTCAACGAAAAAACTATGATTTTTATTTCACGCGAAAAGCTACTATATAAGATGCAGATATGAAATTTTTCAGAGTACTGTTCCTACATATTATGGGGTTCAACATCCATACATACTCTGATGCTCTGTTTCTACACTCACTGATTCTCAAACAACATTGTAACATCACCGAAAAGACATCGACCCTCCACTTTTCTACAGATACACAAAAAAAATAATTTTCAGAGATTCCTACTATCATCCCATCGCTAGCAATACCATCAGACGCACTCAACAAATTCAGAACACGCATTCTGTTGCCACCAATCTTGAATATGTCGAGCGACTCTTTACCAAAACTCATTAAATGACTGAGTTTACTATAGGAAGTGTTTCTAAGATCTTGAAAAGTTTTAAATTCAATACCTATACCTCCTGTTGTAGCCTGTGCATGATTTTCTTCGAATATAATAGGTATCGCTTTGGTGTGCTTCAAGAGATAAATAATAATGATAATCTGACGCATATTGTAGCACCAAACATTCAAACAACGTATACCAATATTTGGTGTGTTTGTTTGTTTGTCGGACGAGCGGAGCGAGTCTGATAATCTCAAACGAACCACCAAAATTGATCTAACCTATCGTAGCTTGGATAGTCCAGGCCGATATAGCATCAATCTCAACCAATGATGTCAACCTACTCTCTAACCTATCCTGTTAGTGAGTGTGGCATCACTCAACAGGCGGATGACCTGTCTCTCTTGATGGGATCTAGAAGCATTAACGTATATGTGGTTGCTGAACCCCATATGTGGAGACAGTATTCTAAAACAGGTTGTATCTGTATTTTGTAGAGTAGCATGTTGTCTGGAATAAAAATCCTAGTTTTTGTGTTGAAACTTTCGTGATGGATATCCGGGTACCGTATACTGTTTGATTTCAATTCTTGTTCAGGATCAGCATTAGTATCTTCATTTCGGGTAGAAAGAAATGGTACCTTGTGATCATTTCATATCAATGAAATTGGTGAAAAGTTCACCTGACAAGACATATATGATTTTCCCCTAATGCATGATAGCCTGTTGGAATATTTTTGTCTATGAAGTTGATTCCTGATTGTTATACGTTATTCGAATGGTTGGTACTATGATTGGTGTCGGATTATTATTCTTTCATCACTTGAAGCGCACTGAAGGAAATGCTTATTATGTTCGTGAAACATCGCTCATGCCTAGGGAGGTTGCCAAAAAGGAGGTGCAGTATTGAACATTGGTGTATCTTGGAACTACTTCCTTTGGTAAACTTAGTCGTTTTATGAGTTTCGGTAAAGAGTTGTTCAACATATATCTGAAGAGTAACAGCTTTTCTGTGATGTTTTAATTTTGTTAATGGAGCGGAAGTATCTGTAGAATAAGGAAAGGTCTCCGACTCTCTCCGACTCATTTGCGATGTTTCAATGTTTTTAAGACTTGGTGAATGTAGCATCGCCCACCAGGCGCATAGCTAGTCTCTCTGGATGGCATCTAGGAGCATCAACGTATATGTGTGAGTGCTGAACCCATATGAGTAAACAGTATTCTTGAACAGGTTGTATCTGTATTTCGTAGAGTAGCTTTTATTTATAATCAGCATTGGGAATCTTTATTTCGGTTCGAAAAGAATACTACCTTGTGATTATTCTATATCGATGAAGTTTGGCAATATTTCGAATGATAGCCTAGATATGATTTTGAATAGGATAGGATACTTAAACTGTCTGACAATGATAGTAAGAGATATATTAATTTTCGCAGTGTACATTAGTCATTTCGAGTATTTTTGTCTAAGACCTCAATAATTCATAATTGGTTTATGTTCTTCATATTTTATTCGGTCAGAATGGTGTGCCATCCTTATATTATGTTATCGAAGCAATATTTCAATCGTGCTGTTTTTGTAATGTTTCCGTCACGTTTTGACGCATGCGTAATATGACTTCTCTTAATTATACATCATCTGAAAAACGCTTCAGGTGTCACATGGCATCTGTCAAGTGTCATCTATCTAGCATAATTTGTGACGATGTCGTACATAAAGTAGAGTATTCTATTCGCTTTATGGGAGATAACATAAGAATATAGGTTATTCACGGCTCTCCATTCTTTATTGATATCTCGCAAGCATTGAAACTCTGCGTATATCAATATATTTGCAAATCCTAGTTTTTGTGAAGTAGCGTTCGTGATGGAACTATCTGTCATATACTGTTTGAATTCAATAGTTATCCATAATCCGCATAGGGTATCTTCATTGCGGTTAAAAAGAATGATACCTTGTGATTATTCTATATCGATGAAGTTGGGCAATATTTCAAATAATAACCGAGTTACTATATTTTCCATAGTGTACAGGATAACAACCTATTTGAATATTTTTCCTCTGACAATGTTTTTTTTTCATGATTCTGATCTTTCATTTTCTATATGTCAGGTGGAGAATCTAGTTCATTATCATTATTTTATATCGATGAAGTTGGTCAATATTTCGAGCGATAGCTGGGATACGATTCTCCATAATGTATAATAGCCTATTTGAACATTTTTTTCACGTTTTTCATGTTCTGGAACATTTTCATCAGTTCATATTTTTTTATCACTTGGAGCGCACGAAAGAAAATCCTAACAAGGTTCGAAGAACGTCGTGCATACCTTAAAGGGGATAGGATATTCAATCTAACTGGGAATGGCTCACTTGATGAGAGAGAGAGAGAGAGAGAGATGATTTCCCAAATATTTTCGTCTTAGAAGTTAATTCATAATTATTGGTATACGTTGTTTGAATGTTTGGTGCTACAATATGCGTCAGATTATCATTATTATTTATCTCTTGAAGCACACCAAAGCGATACCTATTATATTCGAAGAAAATCATGCACAGGCTACAACAGGAGGTATAGGTATTGAATTTAAAACTTTTCAAGATCTTAGAAACACTTCCTATAGTAAACTCAGTCATTTAATGAGTTTTGGTAAAGAGTCGCTCGACATATTCAAGATTGGTGGCAACAGAATGCGTGTTCTGAATTTGTTGAGTGCGTCTGATGGTATTGCTAGCGATGGGATGATAGTAGGAATCTCTGAAAATTATTTTTTTTGTGTATCTGTAGAAAAGTGGAGGGTCGATGTCTTTTCGGTGATGTTACAATGTTGTTTGAGAATCAGTGAGTGTAGAAACAGAGCATCAGAGTATGTATGGATGTTGAACCCCATAATATGTAGGAACAGTACTCTGAAAAATTTCATATCTGCATCTTATATAGTAGCTTTTCGCGTGAAATAAAAATCATAGTTTTTTCGTTGAAACTTTCGTGATGGATCTCGGTGTCGTAGTATAGTGATTGATTCCAATTCTTGTTCAGGATCTTCATATAGTATCTTTATTTCGGGTGAGAATAAATGGTGCCCTGTGATCATTTTATATCAATGAATTGGTTGAGATTCCGCATTTGGAGATCTTGGAAACACTTCCTATGATGAACTTAGTCATTTTATGAGTTTTCATTTATGATGTTCAGATGTTTTCTAGGAATTAGTGAGTGTGGCATCGCTCATTAGGCGCATGGCATGTCTCTCTGGTATGGCTCGTCTTTATGTGTGAGTGCTGAACCCATATAAGGAACAGTATTCTCAAACAGGTCGTATCTGTATTTTGTAGATAAGTTTCTTGTCTGGGTTGAAAATCCCAGTTTCTGTGGAGCAACGTTCGTGATAGAACTTTGTGTCATATGCTGTTTGGATTCGATTGTTATTCATAATGAGCATGGGGAATCTTTATATCGGTTTGAAGAGAATGTCGCCTTGTGATTATTCTATTTTGATGAAGTTGGGGAATATTTCAGATGATAGCCGAGATACGATTTTGCATAGGATGGGATACTTAAACTGTCTGGGAATGATGGCAAGAGATATAATAATTTTTCGTCGTGTATATTAGTCTTTTCGAATATTTTTGTCTGAGATCACAATTCATAATTGGTTTATGTTGTTCATATTTCATTTGTTTAGAATGGCACGCCTGTTTTTGTGATGTTTTCGTCACGTTTTGACGCATGCGTGATATGTCTCCTCTTACTTATACATCATCTGCAAAACGCCTCATGTGTTAAGTGGTATCTATCAAGTGTCATCTATCTAGCATCATTTGTAAAGATGTCGTAAAGAAAGTAGAGTATCCTATTCGCGCATTTATTGTCGGTATTATTAACAAGTTCCAATACTAGCTTTATGAAAGATAACATGGAAATATAGGTTATTCACGGTTCTCCATTCTTTATTGATGTCTCGCAAACATTGAAACTGTGCGCATATCAATGTATTTGCGTGTTCACCCTTAGGAGTACTATTTATTTTCAATGGTGGGATGTATTTTTTCTTGATTGTTGGATCTGTCACAGATCGTCGGTAGCCATATTGTTTTCAGATATCGCAGTCGAGAACCTATGCATTGTTATAATGTAAAGTCATACGTCTCTCAAATATTTCATCTGATTCAGGTTTTTAATCGTCCTGTATATTATATTTTTCCTCGTGGTGGTTCATATATTGTTGAAAACATATTTTTTGTCTGCTAAACATGCATTATCAACGTTTAATTGGAAGATAGGAAGCTGTTATCAGGTTTCCTGCTGACTATCAAGTTTCTATTTCTATATTTGTTCAGTCATATCGTGGACGTTATGTGAAATTTCTCGTCGATTAAATGGCGTTGTTTTTCAAAAATGCCTTTTGTGTGAATTATTTGTGATGGTAGTGATGTGGATCTATCAGGTCACGTGACTGATGTTCCTGATGAGGATTTTGATGAGAATTGGCCTACGATATATAAGATTTCTATATGACAGAAGCATTTTAGGTCTGATCGGGTATGCTTCCATATTAGATCACCCGAAAAATGATACCCATTTCGCTTCCAGCGGATTACATCCCATCGCACTAAACGCTATCCCCTTGTTCCTCTGACTCTTAAATTACCAGTTTTGGTAGAGAGTTTTTCGACATATTTCATGAACCAACCAGAATACCTCCTATGGTGAAACACTGAGCTGTAATATGAGTTTTAGGTGTAAATAGTTTTTCGATATATTCCAAGGTGGACGGTGAAAGGGTGTTCTTTTCTATGATTTCGATTCCTAAGTACTTTTAAAATCGACATTATCTACGCCTATGTATTGGTCCTCAAAGCGTAGATTCTTATGTCCAAGTGTCCATCTGCCGTCAACATATTTCGGACATAGACATTATCATAATCTGCACAGTGATATTTATCTAATGCTTGCTCTGATGAATGGGGCTCCATGATGTGAACGCTATGGTGTCTGATATACAGCTGAAGACTTTTGAATACATCTGAAGACATCTGGATACCTCTGAAGACCTCTGAATACCTCTGAAGACATCTGAATACCTCTGAAGGCGTGATCTGAAGACCTCTGAAGACATCTGAAGACATCTGAAGGCGTGATCTGAAGACCTTCGAACACCTCTGAATACTTCTATAGGTGTGACCGAAAGACTTCTGACGTCATCTGCCATACGTCAGCTATCTGTTTGCTAAGTCCATCTGAAGTGTGGTGGTCTACTCATGAGTTCTCCTTTATCAAACACCCTGTATATCGACCCTGTTATTGAACGAGTTTTGTTATTCACATTCGAAGAAGTACCTAGATCTAGGGAAAAATCTAATCTGCTTCACATAGGCTCTGATGGCCCGCAAATTGTAACATCCGTAGAATCTAGGATTTTTTATTGATTTTTGTATGTATCTCCGCCGATTTTGACTCAACAATCGCGTTTTATGCTTTATTGTATGGCATTAAAGGTGATTATAGCGGTATTGGTATACCCTTAAACCACCCGCCCATAACCCCTAGCGTCCCTAACCCTTACGAGTTTCGACTGTTGTTTCATGAAAGGATGAGCTGTCTGGGCATACATCTAATCATCGTATGTCAAATATTCAGCATTATGAGTGAAAGTGTAGGTTATTCACATATCTTGATTTGATTTTGACTAGAATCTTATAGGACATTGTAAATTATTCGCGAGTTGAACATCGAAAAGCCCTCGAAGTCTTTTTCCGTGTTTTGTTCAAGAGTTGTTCGACATTTTTGTTTAATATATGCTAGGCATGCCTATAGTAGATAGTTTTTGCAGCGAGTTTCTATTTTCTCATTATCGCCATATGTAGTTCAATAGCCTTTTTGATTAAAATTGGTAGGTTGTCTCGACTGTGAGTGTTTCTGCCAACAAGCACTGGAAGGTCACGTGATATACGTCATCTGTCAAACATCATACGTATCATCATTTCAGCGCCATTTTGAACTGGTAGCCATTTTGACGGCCTCTGCTCTTGCCGAGCGCGTCACGTGGTATCCATCAATCGTAAATTGAGCGTTTAGTTTCAATGAGCACCGGAAGGTCACATGTCATCTATCATATGCTATCTGCCATCTGTCATACGTTGGCTGTAATCTACTAAAAATGTGATATATAATTCATGAGACGCCCTGTATATATTTCTTTCAACTCAAACATCCTGTATATTAAATTAAATTATTAGGTGGCGGGTAGTCTACTTGCAGGTCATCTAGTCACGTGTCGTCAATCCTTTGTTAACTGTCAAATGTCGTTTTTGGTCATCTGTCAAATGTCAAACGTCAGGCCATGAGTGCCCTATGTGAGTTTGTATTGCTATTATTGCTGTATATCAAACGGATACTCTATCATACGTATGTTTGCTGAGTGTACCTGTGAGACCCCTATATATATACTTTTGTATCGCTATTGCTAACTCAAACATCCAGTATATTGAATTATTAGGTAGCGGGTAGTCTACTTGCAGGTCATCTAGTCACATCGTGTCATCAATCCTTCGTTAACTGTCAAATGTCTTATGTAATACGTCAGCTGTCTAATCCCGCAAAAGTGGGTGAGGCGTCCAGTATATTTTTTTTCTTCAATTGCTATCCAACTCAAACGCCCTGTATATATCATGTTATAGCGGGTAGCCTATATGCTGGTAGTCTACTCGTCGAGGAGGTATAACGCCTTTTGGGTTCACTCTATATATTTTTTCCCTAACTATTAGCCAACTCATACTATACTATAGCCATTATTATTATTGGGTGAAAAATGGAATAAAATGCGCGCCGTTATCTCTAGAACGGATCTATCGCTTTGCTCGCCGTCGGAGCCGGATGACCTTGAAGGGGACCAAAAATTGCAGAATGAACCTTAACTTTTCTTATGGAGATTTACATGGGAAAAGTGGTCAAATTGCGGGGGTTCTCTTGTAGCTGAGTTACTAGTGTGAAGAGAAATAAGAAAAAGCTGTAATTGTTCCGTTGTGTTTGAATACTGCAGAATGTATTTTTCATGGCAATCTGAAGCGTAAAACTTAGGTTATTCATTAAAGACAAGGATAACATAGAACTAACTATTCGCCATTTCGATCGAAAGTGCTCGCATTGCACTGTGCTGTATTTTCCAATTTCTTGTTCAGTATTTGATACAATTGTGAATTTGGAGTTTCGCAACTGTGGTTATTATAAAAGTGAATATCAGAGTTTCATAATGATTTCTGTGATTCTGTGGTTTCAGATTATGAATTGATGAATTCATGAATCATGACGTGAGGCATTGCGCTCGCCACTTCGACAGCCTTTGTTTGGAATTTTGTGTTATTTATGTTATTATTCATATTTTTCATCAAATCATTTTTTGCTACATTAACAAAGGCAGATGAAATAGTAAATACACAATCAGTACACACAAATCCAAGTCAATCACTACCAAATTCGAGTTCAGCAAATGACATCAGTGCAAAAATATCATTACCACCAATACATATTCCTACTTTTGATGGCACTTATGAAAAATGGAATGATTTCTACGATCTATTTCAATCAATCATTGATTCAAGCACATCTTTAAGTGCAATACAAAAATTTCACTATCTGAAATCGGCTCTACAGGGTGATGCTTTGCAAATGATTCAATCCATTGAAACAACAGCAGATAATTATAAAACAGCCTTTGATTTGCTCAAAAATAGATTTGATAACAAGAAACTCATAACATTGAGTCATGTGAAATCCATATTTGAAATTCCACAAATTCAAAAAGAAAGTTTTTCACAGCTTAGACACTTTCTGGATGAATTTCAGAAGCATGTCAGATCTTTGAAAGCAATGAAACATTCTGATGAGGTTTTGACAGATTTATTGCTACTATTTTTGCTATCTTCCAAATTAGATAAGACAACTCTCAGAGAATGGGAAACCAAAGTGTCACAAAAAAAGGAGTTATCAACATATAAAGAGTTTACTGAATTTTTAACTCAAAGGTGTGGATTTCTAGAATCAATTCATAGAAACTTGAATCAGACATCACAGTCTCAGGTCACAAAACCGAATCAATTATCTAGTTATTCAAGGTCATATCCTCAAAAATCATTTGTTTCTACCCACACATCAAATAACATAGCTCAAGTTTGTCCTTTTTGTAAAAAATTTCATAAATTCTTCACTTGTGACAAATTTTTGAATTGGTCACCAAATGAACGCTTAGCTGAAGTGAAAAGGCTCAGGCTCTGTTTAAATTGTCTTGCTTCAGACCATGGGGTTGCTCAATGCATGTCAGGGACTTGTAGAAAATGTGACAAAAAGCACAATTCCTTATTGCATTTGAACAATAATACCAACCGAGATACAAATTCACAATCAAGTCAGTCATCAAATACTCCGGAACGAGCAACAGGTTCCAGGAACTCAGAATCGACAAGATCACGATCAGAACAAGTGTCATTCACAGCAATTATTCCCACTGTTCACACAGCACATTCTCCTCAAATTGACGAACAATTTAACAATAATCTCATTTCAAGTAGTGATAATTCAAAGTACATTACTAAGCACACACAGGCACAAATTTTGTTGGCTACAGCTATTGTAGATGTTTTCAGTTACAAGGGAGAAAAATTCACATGTAGAGTATTGTTGGACTCAGGGAGTCAAAGTAATTTTGTTACTTCCTCATTTTGTAAAAAGTTAGGAATCTAATGCACAAATGAAAAACTGTTGATAAAGGGTATCAGCAATGGTACATCTTATATCAATCAATCAGCTCAGATAACAATTGAATCGCGTCATAATTCATACAAGGTCTCTTTGAAATTTTTTGTTCTTTCAGAAATAACAGGCAATCTTCCAGTTGTACAAGTCAACATGGCACATTTTCAAATTCCTCCTAATGTTCAATTGGCAGATCCGAATTTTCATATTCCCCAGCAAATTGACATGCTCTTGGGAGCAGAAATTTACTTTGAACTTTTATGTCTTGGTCAAATTTATGTTAGCAAAAATGGTCCAATTATTCAGAAAACTTTATTAGGCTGGATAGTTTCAGGAAAAACCTCAGGTATAACTAATCATTTAAATCCTAATGATGATTTTACCTCGAGCAATACAACAATTTGTCATTTGAGCACGAATGAACTACTCAGTAATCAAATCAAACAATTTTGGGAATTAGAAGAAGTTTCTAATGAAAAAGCTCGTGAAAAAGCCTATTCAAAAGAAGAACAAAAATGTGAAATTCACTTTCAAAATACTCACACGCGTGATCAAAATGGTAGATTCACAGTAAGATTGCCATTCAAGGAAAATATTGAAAATTTAGGTGATTCCAAAGAAATTGCTTTAAAACGATTTTATTCATTAGAAAAGAGATTTCAGAAAGATGCAACACTTAAGGAAAAATGCACAAAATTCATAGTAGAATACGTAAATTTGAATCACATGCACATGATCAAAAACGATAATAATTCAGGATATTATCTACCACACCACGCGGTTTGCAAACAGGATAGTTTGACAACCCAATTACGTGTAGTTTTTGATGGGTCGGCATGTACATCATCAGGTACATCACTAAATGATATTCTTATGAAAGGTCCTATAATTCAGAGAGAACTTTTCGAGATAATCATTAGCTTTCGTTTTTATAATGTAGTTTTCACAGCTGACGTACAAAAAATGTACCGACAGGTAAGAATTCATGAAGATGACGTTTCCTATCAAAAAATACTTTGGCGTGATAATCCTGAACAACCTATTCAAACTTTCACACTTGATACTGTGACTTATGGCACTACACCAGCCAGTTTTCTAGCTATCAGATGTCTGAAACAACTTTCTATCGAATATTCAGAATATTCTAGTGCTGCGCAGGCCATAGCAGACGATTTTTATGTTGATGACCTCCTCACCGGGGCACAAACGGTGGAAGAGGCAGAAATCTTATATCACAATATAACATATATTTTGAAGCAAGGTTGTTTTGAACTTAGAAAATGGAGATCTAATGAAAATGAGATTTTCAAATCAACATCAACCACACTTGAAAATTATTTTATGCCGCATGACAAACTAGAAAGTACGAAAACCCTAGGACTAGTATGGGATTCAAATAGTGACATTTTCAAATTTCACATATCTGCCATTCGGAGTGTCCGATGCACAAAACGAACAGTTCTGTCTAGCATAGCTCAGATATTTGACCCACTTGGTCTTCTAGGACCGGTAACCACGCTAGCTAAACTAATTATGCAAAGATTATGGCAAATCAATCTCGATTGGGATGAGTCATTACCCATATCAGAATACACAAGTTGGAAAAGGTTAACTGATGAACTACACTTCCTAAATTCATTAGAAATCAGCAGGAAGGTAACATATTTTGACAATGTTATCAACATCCAACTTCATGGGTTCTGTGACGCCAGCCAAAAAGCGTATGGCGCTTGTATCTATGTCAGGGCTACCAATAAGGAAGGAAAGCATTATGTTCAACTGTTGTTTTCAGAAAGCAGAGTAGCTCCACTCAAGGCGACCACACTACCAAGACTAGAGCTCTGTTCGGCACTTTTATTGTCACAATTGGTACAAAAAGTACAACCATGTTTCAAGATTGCCATCAATTCATGCCACTTATGGACTGATGCCACCATTGTTCTGGATTGGATTTCATCTCCGTCATCCACATGGAAAACTTTCGTCTCCAACCGGGTAGCTGAGATTCAAGCAAACACAAATGTTAATGATTGGAAGCATGTCCGTACATCGGACAATCCAGCAGATGTAATTTCAAGAGGACTACTACCTAATCAACTACTTCACCATGATTTATGGTGGAATGGCCCATCCTGGATCACGCTAGATTCAAACAAATGGCCCACGGCAAATCCACAGACAGATTACAGTTCTATCGAGTTAGAAAAAAGAAAAGTCCCAATTTCATCTAATACCTCACAAGTATCTGAAAATGATATATTGGACAGATATTCTTCTCTCAGCAAGTTGAAGAGAGTTGTTGCATATTGTCTACGTTTCCGAAACAATTGTTTGAATGCAGATCCACAAATTGGACATTTGACAGTAGCAGAACTCGAGAATGCTATGAAGTGTCTACTAAAGATAACGCAAGCGAGAGCGTTTTCTCAAGATATCATGCAGCTGACTACACACAGATCGGTTCATAATAAAAGCAAGCTGTTATCACTCTTACCATTTTTAGATAAAGATGGATTGATGAGAGTTGGTGGTCGAATAAAAAATGCAGATGTACCATTCACTCAAAAGCATCCAATCATTCTTCCTTCATCACACAGCCTCACACAGTTAATCATCAGGGAGGAGCATTTATCACTTTTGCATGCAGGACCACAGGCAGTACTGGCATCACTGAGAACAAGATATTGGCCTCTCTCAGGAAGAAATACTGTAAGGCATATTCTACGTAAGTGTGTTACATGTTACAGACACAAACCAACAGAAGATTTTCCATTGATGGGAAATTTACCTCATCAACGTGTTAATCAATATCGTCCTTTCTCCAACGTCGGGATCGATTATGCAGGTCCAATCACACTCAAAGAAAGCCATAGACGAGGCAGAGTACGCACATATCCTTGCTACATTGCAGTATTTATATGTCTTTGCACCAAAGCCGTATATCTCGAGCTTGTATCCAGTCTCACAGCAGAAGCGTTTCTCTCAGCACTAAAAAGATTTATGGCTCGCAGAGGTAAATGCACCAATATTTACTCTGATAACGCCACAAATTTTGTCAAAGCTAACAAAACCTTGACAGAATTAACATCCATTTTGTCATCCAAGGCACACTGGAATCAGATAGAAAACTACGCTGTAAATCAGTCTATCAAATGGCATTTTATACCACCTCGATCTCCAACATTTGGCGGCTTGTGGGAAGCAGCTGTCAAATCCATGAAATACCACCTCAAGAGGATCACAGGCAATGCTATATTCACATATGAGGAATATAATACCTTCTTGGTTCAAGTTGAAGGTTGTCTCAATTCCCGACCTCTAATCCCATTGTCTAATGATCCCTCAGATTATTCTATTCTAACCCCGTCACATTTCCTCATTGGAGATTCACTACAATCTTACCCAGACTCAAATTACGCAAAGGTACCAGTTAGTACTTTATCGCGTTGGAATCACATGCAGAAGCTTTTTCAAGACCTTTGGAAGAGATGGTCTTCTGAATACCTGAGCAGTCTTCAGCAGCGCAGCAAATGGCGATCAACTACTGTCAATTTACAACCAGGCTTCATGGTCCTACTCAAGGAGGACAATCTTGCCCCGTTCCAGTGGAGGATTGGCAGAATAGCAGAAGTGTTTCCTGGCAATGATGGAGTTGTGCGTGTTGTGCTAGTGAAAACACCAAATGGGTCTTTCAAACGTGCAGTGAATAAAGTTTGTTTATTGCCAATTGAAGACAATAATGACTCAATTACTAATTAATAATCTTTATGTGAACATAATTATTTCTTTTTATGCATTTTTTATATTTCAGTTGAAAGCATACTTTCAAGGCGGGCTACTTATGTATATTTTCATATATCTTTTTTATGAATATCTCTGCCCCGGCCGCATTATCCACCCTGTATTCATTTAAAATAACCGTTTTGTCTTGCCGCCAATCTTCGATGTTTTACCGCCCAGCTGTCTTGTTACTAAGCGAGCTTTTTATGTAGCGCTACGCGCGATTTCACTGGCCTAGTCAGTCTGTTTGTAAGCTTTGTAGAGAACACATCTCGCAATCATTTTGCAATAAACAGATTCCGAAAATACAGTCCACTCGTTTAATTTCGCCATCACATAAGGCTAGTACAGAGACACACTCAACAGTTGGAATAATAGTTACGTTGATGTAATGATAATTGGAACATTAAGGTAATGTAGGTAACCTTATATATGATGAACTTTGTGTAACGTAAAAATAAAAATGCCTTTGTTATGTTGAAGGACATTCAACGTTACTGGGAGAAACTGGATACTTTAATGTGCCCTATGTCATAACGTAACATGTAATCAAGGTTACAAGAATGTGATGAAACTGGCATGCTTTTTTGCCCAGTGGGTTCCGACTTCTGAGGAGTTGGTTCCAAACTTCGAAATAATGATATAAAAATTGAATTGAATTAGGAAGTCGTTTGGAGCTGTACCTCAGATGAGTGACATATGAAGACATTTCAAATGAGAATTGAATTCAGAGCATTTCAGATAGAATAGATGTGTAAAATGTTTTTATTATAATTTAGTAGGAGTGAAAATTGTATTATGGGCCAATAATACAGAAAAACGATTTCTCAGGTCGAAGATAGCATTAATAAAGGTGTGCTCTAGATATAATAGTTGGAAGAATATAGTATACACCTCATAAGTAGTGGAATGATATGATTACAACGAGTATTCCTATTCCTCGGCCAGATTTAATCTAGGTTCATTCGTGATAGTATTATATCTACGCCTAAAAATAATACGATATCACTCTGAGATTTCAAAGTCACTTATCAAGGTACTATTGCTATATCGACAAATGATCGAGTTAAATGAGCGATATTTCTTTTATACAATTCTACAAAGTGCAATGATTTTGTCACCATGTACCCTTCACTGCGTCACATTCATTTCGATTTGATAGTACTCAAAAATGATGTAGAATACATTGTAGATATCACTAAGCAAATAGCTCACCTTTTTGAATAAACCGACAATAAACTTATCAGCATATCTGAGTCTTTGTTCTCTGGATTGGACCAACTTGTGCTGTACTTCTGGTAGTTTTTGATAATTCTTGTTTGTTATATCTCTCATCTCTTTTTCAGTAAATAATCTGGTGATACCTACAAAATTGAATCATCACTTTCATATTGAAACAGTCAAGAAGGACGGAATAAATAAATATATATAGAGTGTCCTATATATATGAGCGATCTCTCGGATTCAGATAGAAACTGAGGAAATAATACAAGTTCATATAAAATTTTCTCCTACAGGCCCTCCCGACGGAGATATGGGCCCCTAAATGACGCCACTAGAGAGATCGGTTTTTCTTGAATAACTTTCGAAGCGAAAACAGAATCCAATGGAAATTTGATATGACGGACACTAGTAGAGACCCCTCGAAATAGTCTCATTAATATATCACTAGCTTTATTGCTTCATCAGAGGTCGACCAAGTTGAAATTTCAATCCTCAAATTTTTGACATCCTGTATGCTAGAAATAAAAAACAAAATTTGAGTAGCTTAAATATTACACTGAAAAAAAGGTACTCATGTTCATTATCGATAAATTGCACCGTTTTCAAGAAAAATAATAATAAACAATTTTTAGTTATTACAGGGTGTTCCTCGAATGTCTGTACAAAATGATAACACAGACTACCGAGACCAAAATGAAGTGAATGAAAAAATCTTACCTCTATGCCAAAATGTTCCGTTCAGCCGCTACAGGGCGTTGTAATGTAATACATTTTTCTCGGTTTATTTCAATATTCCTATTGCATATCACTCTGAGAATTTGTAGGTACACTGAGAAGATTATCTTGCATAAGGAACATGTCATACCACTTCAATTGAATAAAGGGTGTTTCATGTTTTGAGAACTGTTGAAAAATTTATAATTTGTTTTGAGTACGCCACTGACCAGGTCTCAATACTGTTTTATATTCTCTCATTCATTATTTAACTTTTAGTCCTCCTGAGAATTTGTGAATTTTGGTAAACAGGTAAACAAAGTGCATGTAGATACTATCAGGTGTGTCCTTAGCAAATATTTTTATTCTACTACTAATAGTAAGATGTCAGTGTTTGCCGCAGGGTGGAGCTCCATTTTTGGTCAATTTCAAGTACATACATGCACTGTATACAGAAAATTCAGCTACGTCGATTGGTGCAAAAATTAGGCAAATCCGATGCCAAATGGAGTTAATATAACGTTGTTTGGACCTGACTCCGTTATTGTTTGGTGCAAGGAGAATGCAGCTCCGGAGCTGCGTCTTTCTTGCGCCAATTCATCGGATTGCCACAGAATACCAATCGGGCGACGTCGGTATCGTTGAAAGCGTGTGATGCGGTCGACCTGTTTACGATTTCTTGGCAGTGTTACTGTAACCACGAAGAGATTCGGTCGAATACTCTTGTATTTTTTGAATGCTTGGCCGAGTTACAATAACTTTCATCATGAGTGATATAGAATGTGATCAAAGTAGTATCCGAGTGTTCAGTAGTGGTTCGTCAGATCTTTATGAACCATCTGGCTCAGGAATCAGTTCATATCCCGATATAGCAGGTCCGTCGGTAAGAAGTTATAAAAGAAAAAGGCCTAACCATCAAACACATACGGGTCAACCTCGAATGGAAGATCAGAACGTAGAAAATCAAGAACTACAAGAAGAAACTGGAAATGAAGAAGGCCAAGTTCGTGAAAAGAAAAATAAAAAAAAGTTGATCCAGCTACTTGGAAACGAAACATGAAGCAGAAATGTATTGCTGAAGGCAAGAGTTATATCAACTGGAAAGATTTGGTGGTAGATTCTAGAAAAACTGGACCTAACTGCCACCTTAAATGGAAATGTTACGAAAGAGTGAACGAAGAGCAAAGAAAAGCAGTTTTATCTCATTTCAATGAAATGGGTGATAAACAATATCAACATATACAAGATACCTACTTGGGAGGTTTGATTCATACTATCAACGTTAAGAGAGTTCGCCTAAAAACCGGTGAGAGACAGAGTCGCAGTTGTACTCACAAATTCAATATCAAACTCGGAAAAGAAATTATCAGAGTTTTTAGTGCTGCATTCTCAGGTATACATGGTATATCACGAAAACGAGTCGATAATATTGCTAAAGCCTTTCGTAGTCAAAATATTTCTCGACCGATAAGTCTCAATGTAAAGAAGATGTATAAGCTATATCTGGAAGTCAATGAACCATAAAGTATTGGTCATGAAGACTATATGCCTAAGGTGACATATGAATTTCATTTTCGATACTTCCAAAAAAACTTCAACTACAGTTTTGGGTCTCCTCGTTCTGATACCTGTAAAAAATGTGACGTATTACACAATAAGTTGAAGTATCAAAATATTGATGAGAGAGATAAAGCGGAACTGCAAAATGAGAAAAAACTTCATGAAATCAAGGCAGAGAATTTCTTCAAGAAATTGAAAGAAAAAACCAAACTGTGTAGAGAGAATAATGACATTGAAGTTTCAACTTTTGATTATCAGCAGAATCTTCCTCTACCACAAATTCCAGATGGAGAAGCATTCTACAAACGTCTGCTTTGGACTTACAATTTTTGCATCCTTTCTGGAAAAACAAACAAGGCTCATTTCTGAATATATGATGAGACTACGGCCCGGAAATCACCAAATGAAGTTATTTCCTTTCTATATCACTATACAGCTTCCTCATGAGACATTGCTCGTCTCATGTTCATTGAAACTTTTTTTTCTATTTTTGATCGTAGAAGCCACTGGTGAAGTTTGGCAGGCTGATTTCGAGACACCATGTATAGAAAATATACTTGCAAATAATATAAAAGTGCTCTATTTATTCTCAGATAATGCTGCAGCTCAAAACAAAAACGCGACAATAGTACAGTTTTTATATCTTCTGGTGAGAACAACTCCTATGCAGACGATTGAAAATCGCTTTCCCGAACCAGGAACAGTTTTCTCCCTTGCAGCCGCTGTTTCAGGGTTATAGAAAAATTCTTGCGAAAGAAGGATTATGTTTTCAGTCCTTCAGAATACAGTCACTACATTCAATACTCATTGAAGGGTTTTGTTCCCATTATGGTCAGCCAGGATATGATTCTCAACTTCAGTGGACATTATGAGGGTTATTTCAAAAAGATCATAATGAATGCTGAAGAGGAACGATTCAAGATTTCTCATTACCATATTCTTGAGTGCAAGGACCATCTGACGAGCATCGCTGTCAGTGTTTCCACTGGCATTCCTGTTTTCGAATCATACCAAATTTTGAGAGATATTGACGAAAACCTCAAAGTTGTAGCTATCAGCCCTGTTTACAGTTCACCGTTACCTGTGAAGAAGGCAAAATACAAGGATGTGATGCAGTTGGCTACCAACTTTGTTCCCCCTAACAAAATGAGTTATTACCAAGCGTTGACATGCGAAATAGTCGGTGGTGATTAAGTTGCCGAAGTAACTGGTACAGACGATGACGACCAATGTGACAACTAATGAATGATCTTTTGTTTTATTATTTATACAAGAAATTCATTTCATTGTGTTCATTTGATAGTATTTCTATTCAGTATCGACTTTTATTTTTTCCAAAATGACTGTAATTTTTTTTTCTGATGAATCGATAATCCTTTGTGCCTTTTGAGTAACGATAAACTGAGTTTTACTTAACTGATCTTTTTTTTTTCGTAATTTTATGACAAGTATGACATATTTTATCGACAGTTTGATGCAAGAAGGACGTAGCTTTAATAGTTTTTTGCATATCCTATATATGCATATATCGACATATCGTTTGGTTAACTATAGTGAATTAAATGTAAATATGTCACCTTTGGATCTCAAATGATTTGTTCCTCCCAAAATAAATACAATATTTCCTAGACAGTTTTTTGTATGTTCCCAAATATTAACAAAAGTGGAGCTGCGCCCTTCTTGCGGCAAGGTCCTCAATTTGAAATATCATCATGCAAGAATTCAATTTAATTTAAGTCTCTCCATGATTTCAACTAACCTCGTTTAATGGTACGTATTTTATTGAAGAACAATTACATTATGTTGGTTCAACATGAGCACCTTCTAATCGTATGCATTCTCTAGCTCTACGAACTGAAGATTGTTGGACCGTCCACAATACCCCAACATTATTTCTTATTTCGCGACAATGACAGTTAATCCTTTCCATCAAGGCCTCCCGATTAAAGACTGGATTGGCATAGACTGAAGTTTTCGAATGTCTCCACAAAAAGGAGTCCAAGGGGTCTAGGTCGGTTGATCGAGGAAGCCAAGACACTGGTCCTCCTCTTCCGATCCATTGATTTCCGAAGTTCCTGCTCAAGTATTCTCGTACTAATAGATTCACTTGTGGCAGAGCCCCATCATGCATAAACCACTTATCACGTCGTGTTAGATGAGATAAATCATCTAAGAGTTCTGGAACATTATTTTGAAGAAATTCTAAATGAAGTTCTCCAGTTAACCTTCTTGACAATGAAAATGGTCCAATTAAATATTTCCCGATGATTCCGGCCCACACTTTGATGGGTTCAATGATGTTGATGGTGAGTAAATGGTGAGTAACAACAGAAGCATGGGGATTTTCATGTGACCATATATGCAGATTATGTGAATTCACGATGCCGTTTTTAATGAATCCAGCTTCGTCCGTGAATAGAACTGTACTCTGAACATTTGCGTTGTTTCTGTGGCGATCTAAAATCGAGTTACAATATTCCATTCTTCGCGGAGTCTTCAGGAAAAAAGGCATGCACTTTTTGGAGGTGGTAATTATTGTGACTAGCTTAGCCGAACTCTCCTAAAATTATTTACAGTAATTTACAATAAATCTCTGTCAGTCGGAAATCGCAACAAATATTGTTTTTCGCCTGTCTCTCTCAAACGACGATCCACTCTATCAAAGGTTTTCCTATCAGGAATCCTTCGATTTGGAAAATTTTCTTGATGAAGTCATCTGGCCTCTAAGGCATTACAAACCCATACATTGAGTGCATGTCAGCATATTCGTTGTACGTGAATTCCATCACTAATATTGATTATTACTATAACTTATCATTATCTACTGAATATAACTAATCAATAAGATAAAAAAGAAGAAAGCCGGCAAACACAACTACCGTCAACTGACACTAGTATGAAATATTCTTATTTGAACATGTCAAAGAAAACATAGCAACAACCATTGTAAACAAAAATACTTTAAATTGAATTTGGTCAATTAACTTGTGAACCAAGAGAAAAATCACAAATCCTCAGGAGGACTAAAAGTTAAATAATGAATGAGAGAATATAAAACAGTATTGAGACCTGGTCAGAGGCGTACTCAAAACAAATTATAAATTTTTCAACAGTTCTCAAAACATGAAACACCCTTAATTCAACAACAATGGTATGACATGTTCATTATGCATGGTAATTCTCTTAGTGTACCTACAAATTTTCAAAGTGATATGTATTAGGAATATTGAAATATTGAAATAAATCGAAAAATAAATATATTAAATTCCATCACCCTGTAGCGGCTAAACGAAACATTTTAGTATAGAGGTAAGTTTTGTTCATTAACCTTATTTTGGTCTCAGTAGTCTGTCTTATCATTTTGTACTGACATTTCAGGAACACCCTATAATAACATCAAATTGTTCATTATTATTTTTATTGAAAACGGTTCAATTTATCGATTATGAACAACAGTACCTTTTTTCAGTTCAATATTCAAGCTACTCGAATTTGATTTTTTTAGGCCTTTATCATACAGGATGTCAATAATTTGAGGATTAAATATTTAACAAAATGGTCAACGCGTGCGGTAGCTGTCCAAACTCCCGCAAAAATTTCTATGCTGCTATTAACTGCATAAAATGTCAGAAAAAATATCCACTGCACTATTCAATCACTTTGCAAGTGAATTGAAAAATCCGAAAGGAAAAAGATATTATTGTATGTACCTCATACCAAGCAGGAATATACCCTGAATGATATAATAAAGAAATTGATGGAAATGGACAACAAATATACCGCTACTCTATAAAATAAAAATATTCGTATTATTTCAATATATTTGTAGTGAAACAAATCAGATGATTTGTCCCAAAATGTCACTGCGTTCAACAAATATTTTTATGAGGAAGTCTAAAAGAAAAATCCAGTAGCTTGTCAGTGACAATTTGTTTGAAAAAATGTTTGACGTTAAGTAATATTGATATATTGAAAAAATTTCGAATTTTTACTTATCTTTGGACGTTTCGGGACCGAATCTGCTCCCGTTCTCAACATGTAAATGCGAAATATTTTTCTTTGAAAGTTGTGCAAATATAAGTAAAAATTCGAAATTTTTTCAATATATCTATACTCCTTTCCTTCAAACATTTTTTCGAAAAAATTGTCACTGACAAGCTACTGAAACTTCATAAATATCCTCATAAAACATGAAAAGGAACAAACTAGTGTTGATATAATCGAGGTTGATAAAACATCAATAATAGATGAAATGGAAATTGGAAATAAATTCAACAAATATTTTTGTGATATATGTCAATCGTCAATAAAATCAATGTTAAACTCATAGGTAACCCACTCCAACATCATTTTGATTAAATCAATATGAAAAATTCTCTGTATATTCACGATTCTAATATGAAAGAAGTAAGAGAGGTTTTAGAGGAAATGAATGAGAATTCTGTTCCAGGTGATGATAAAATTACAGTGAAATAATTATTAATAGTGCAGGAAACAATAATACCAATCCTAGTCAACTTGGTTAATAAAATGTTCGAAACAGGAAATTTTCCGAAGGAGCTAAAAATGGGTAAGGTTTCCCTTATCCATAAATCAGGACCCAAAAAACAACTTAGAAAATCATCGCCCCATTACCGTGGTCTGTACATTATCAAAATTCATAGAAATTCTATCAAAAAACCGTATCATGAGCTACCTTACCAGGAATGTTGAATTAGACAAGTATAGTAAGTAATACTTATAGATAAACTGAACTTCTTAGGTATAAGAGGAAAAAGTGCATGCATATTGGAATCATGAAGATATCATCTAGATAAAGTACATAGTGACCTCTTGAATATTAACTGTGGTCCCACAAGGCTCAGTCCTTGGGCCACTAATATACTCAATACACACCCTAAATCTCAAAAAAGCAAATCTTAAGGCTCGCTATTCCATATTTGCAGATGATACCATTCTTGTATATAAAGGATCTAACTTGACAGAATTAGAAGACTTAGTAAATTGTGACCTAGAACTATATGCTAAATGGCTCCTGGAAAATAAGTTGCAGATGAATGTGAAAAAAAACAGTGTATATGTTATTCAAAAATATAAATAAAGAAAGTCATGACCCAGATATCAAAATAGGAGAACAGGCAATTCAAAAGGTTGATCATACTAAATACTCGGGATTAATAATTGACGACAAATTGAATTGGCATAAACATGCAGAACACATGACAAAAAAATTGTACCAATGATTGGAGCACTTTACAGATACCAAAGTTACTTGAATTCGCAAAATAAAATCATGATCTATAACGCCTATTTTCTTTCTGTATTCCGTTATCTGATAACAAACGGGGGGATATGTTCTCAAACATTATTCAAAAAAATCAAAACTATACAAAATAAGGTGGTATAAACTTCATTTGGTTAACGATCAAAAATCTCAAGCGGGTAATCAATCTGTTTCATGATTGCAGGAATAAAATGCTATTTGTTGACGAGTTTGATATAAGGTAATACCTGAGTGGTTAAAACACTCGAAAGTGTTGAATTACTGAAGTTTCTGTGATTTCTCCAATCAGCTCATTCCCAAACGTTACAAAAAGTACTGCAAATTGAATACATGTCAGATCATGATACAGGTAGTTTGAAGCTTTAGGCAAATATTCGAGGCCTCATGCTCCAGAGAGTCAGATTCATTCCAGGCTTGATTATCAGTGCATGAATAGCGGAGCATTGTCTGATAGTATAGATAAAAAGAGACAAATCTAGTTCTAGAATGATTGAAGTGTACCTTTCGAATGTGACTAGTTCTATTCATCTTTTTTTTTTCACTAGCAAATCGTTTCAATAAATATTGAGTAACGTTCCGAACTAAGATTATGAGTATGCATACATCATTTAATCTCGCAAATAGCAAAGGTTGTAGATCTAAATATGATAATTGGATCTGCAGCCAAAGCTGTGGCTCTCCTATTTCGACCATGAATGAATGCAACTCTGCGAATGCGAAATATAAATCAGTGATTTTGCTAAAATGTTTTCGATGATGTCAACTTCATGTTTTCTGGCGAAAAATTCTTGCGCACTCTCCAACTCATCAACGATCCGATTTATCAACGATCAATACATCAACGTCTCAACTTATCAACGGTCAACTCATCAACGACTCAACTAATCAACGATTCACCTCATCAGCGACCTAACTTTTCAACCAACCTAACTCATCAAAAAACAAACTTATCAACAACATAACTAATCAACAGTCAACTCATCAATAATAGAACTGATCAACGACCCCAGTCGTCAACGGCCAGATTCATCAACAAAATACCCATCAACGAGTCACATCTTCCAAGACTCAAATCTTCAACGACTCAACTTATCAACAATACTCGCCTTATCAACGATACACGACACAACTCATCAACGACACAATTCATCAACGATCCTAGTCGTTGAGGACCAAACTAATCAACCCATCAACGATCCTAGTCGTCAAGGACCAAACTAATCAACCCATCAACGATCCGATTCATCAACGACCCAACTCATTAACGATCAACACATTAACGACTCAACTCGTCAACAATCAACTCATCAACGACTCAACTAATCGATACACCTCATTGACGACCTAACTAATCAACCAAGCTAACTCATCAATAAAACAACTCATCAACAAAACAACTCATCAACAAAACAACGCATCAATACCCAACTCACCAACGTGTCGAATCATCAGCTTCCCAACTTATCAATGACCCAACACTTCAACGGTCAACTCATCAATGGCCCAACTCATCAACGGTCAAGTCATCAACGAACCAACCCATCAACGACTCAACATATCAACCAACCTAACTCATGAATGGATCTACTCATCAACACTCAACTCATCAACGGGTCTACTCATTAGCAACACTTTCCACGAACAATCGACCTCATGAACGAGTTTCGGAACATCGGCTGGGGATAGTCCTGCACGATTCGCTGTTTCGTTCCAATTAACAGTGCTGCTCCTAAAGTGGTGCATGGAGTTTATTGCCTGAGGAAGTATTCCCAAACAACATATAATCTCCAGAAGTTCAAAAAAAATCCAATACCTACCTCCTATCCCTATCCTCCCTAGGAACGCACGATGTTCTTTGAACATTATAGGGATTCCCTTTCGTGCGCTCCAAGCGATAAAAAAAAACAAAGCCTACACAGAACACGTAGAAAGAGATGATGATGTGGTTGTGAAAAAAAACACCTTGGAGCTTGCAAAAAGGTCCCATTAGGGACTAGTTGCCGACGTGCAAACGTCCCTTATCAGTACCAGTAGTAGTTACAGTAACACGTAATTGATCATTGAAATCAGGAGTTTCACAACCTGGCACCAATCTGAGGAATTTGAAGAGCTTTTGCAAACAAAGCAAATTGTTTGCAAATAAATACGGACCACACGGTGGTGGAAGGAGTCAGTCAAAATCCAGTCATTCATGAAGTAATTAAGTCATCGGTAATTCACGATTCACCTCTCAAGTTTCACGGTATTTGAGTCGTGTTTCGCATCGCTCATCCCTTTCACATGAGACTCCAGACGAGATGACTCATCTCGGACACATCATCCCCCTGGCGAGCTTGGTAGCAGTACTCTTAGTAATGTAAGTACCTCTATTATTTGTTCCAATTGTCAAGTTGGCACTTAAGTTAGGAAAATAGGGAACAGTACTCACTTTGAACGCTGCTAATCTCGTGTTAGGCCCTTCAGGCAGCGTTCAGGCGAATCCAGGAGATGGGGTTATAAGTTGCACAAATGAAGGGGTGTGTCGCACGTTGACCTGGTAGGGACTTTTTTTTTATCGCTTGGAGCGCAGTATTCATCATACCCTTCTGAAAAACTTGAATTTGTTACACTTGTTTTTTCATCACACTCGGTTTTTATTTTCGATACACTTGATTTCCTTCATTTGACTTTTAGTTACATCGTTTTTTTTTCAATTTAATCTGATTGATGCCTTCCGCACTAACACTCGTTTTGATTTCATTCACTTTGAACACATGCAACTTTTTATTTATTTACTTAATTCAATGTAATATCTTCATTCACACTCTCGTTATTTCTTTGCTGCAACTTCCTCTATGGTCAGATCACCTCTCGCATGCCATTACAACCCCCAATAATCTAGACCCAACAGCTCGGCATATCCCCCATGGTACAAAGGTAGGAAGGTTTTGTAAATTCAGTAGTATTCTTAGGAATAACTCTGAAGTGATTACCAGAAAAAAGTTATATAATGATAATAATATATTTGATATTATCAAACAACTGAACAACATACATTCATACAAACTCCATAGTTATGAATTTCATTAGAACAAAGTTTATCATCAACACTCCCACTCTTTGTTCACTGTCTTGATGAAATAGAAAAGAGCTTTCTGATTTTATCGAATTTTTCTCTTGGCACTGGTTTTGTGAAAACATCAGCCAGCTGGTCATGCGTTGATATATATTTAACCTGGAGGGATTCTTTTTGAATATGGTCCCTGTTTAAATATGCTAATACTTTATTAACATGAATATATCATACATAATATAATTGATCATGTCATTCAGACTTTTCTCAATATTTCAATAATTCAATTATCTCTTGTTTAAAATAACAACTCATCCTCCTTTGTTTTATTGAACTACAAGCTGGTCAGCTAGCTACTAACATCTACCCCTCTATTAACGAAGAGGTTTGAATAACTTACCTGATCTAGTGACACTACCCTTATGTTCATTCGAAATATTAGGTTCAATAGATTTTGACGTACTGGGTATTTCCTCAGAAATCCAATCATTAGATGAGTCAACACCATTATATGGTGTGTTTTCAAAATCTTCAAAATCATAAATGTGATAGAAATTATCAGCTCCATTTAGTTTTCTTAAGTGTATAGAGTTCCTTCTCAATATTTTACTGTCTCTAGTCTTTACTAAATAAGATCTAGGAGCAGCTAACTTCTCTATAATGATAGCTGGATTCCACAGCTTTGATGAGATATCTTGAAGCAATACCTGTTCTCCCTCCAAAAAATCTGTTTGCTTTGAACTCTTTAGATCAAAATATTCTTGTTGAATTCTCTGGTTTTTTAACATGTCTTCATAAACATCATTGGAAATTACCGAAGGCTTCAATTTTTCATAGCATATCGGCAATTTCGACCGAATAACTCTACTAAGGAACAACTGTGCTGGTGAAAAATTCAAGCCTGCAACTGGTGCATTACGGTAATTCAATAAACATAAATTGAAATCCTGACCTGATTCATTTGACTTGCTGAGCATTTTTTTCACTATTCCCACAGCCTTTTCAGCTAGACCATTAGACTGATGGTGGTGAGGACTAGTTGTTTGAATTCTGAAATTCCATTGATGTGAAAATTGTTTGAATTCATAGCTATTGAATGGCATATTATCTGCTATGAACTCGCCTGGGATCCCAAACCTTGCAAAAATAGATTTACAGCTTGCAATTACTGAACTACTAGTTTTATTCATCAATTTACTGACTTCGATCCATCGGGAATAAAAGTCTATCAAAACTAAATAACTATTTCCAGACCATTCAGCAATATCTGCTGCTACCTTATGAAAAGGTATGGGAGGAATATTATGACTCAGTAGCGTTTCTCTAGTTTTTGATTTACGGAATTTTTGACAAATTGAGCAGGAACTAACGAGGTTTTTCAAATCTGAAGTTACGGCGGGCCAATAAAAAATTTTTTTTACAATACCATTCATCTTTGCTATTCCCGCATGAGTTTCATGTAAAAGACTCATAACAAACTTTCGTAATGTTCTAGGTACAATCAATCTAGACTGGTAATATAGAAGTCCATTGTTCATTTCTATTTCATTTTTATTCTTGATGAAGTGATTAAGTTCTCCACCATGTTCATTGCTTATTTTATTAGGCCACCCTGTCATATAAAATTGTGAAATTTTACCCAAAACATAATCATCTGAAGTAGCTTCCTTGAATTGTTCTAATCTTTCATCAGAAAATGTTAATTCATGAGCCCCTATGCAATGTATAACATCTTTCATGGAGATATCAATTGGTTCAGTTGTACTCACTCCACATCTCGAAAGAAAATCAGCTACCAACATTTTACTTCCTGGTAAATATTTCAAATTGAATTTATATATCAATATTTTCAATCTCAATCTTCTCAATCTATTGTTTTGAATTTTATGTAAAGGTTTAGATATAACGGAAATTAAAGGCATATGATCTGTATAAATTGTGATGTCCTCGTAAATGTAATTATGAAATTTTTGACATGAAAATGTAACTGCTAAAAACTCTTTTTCGATCTGAGCGTATTCTGTTTCTGTATTATTTAGAGATCTTGATGCAAAATATACAGGCCGATCATTTTGTATCAAACAACATCCAATAGCATCTTTAGAAGCATCACATTGTATAACCACAGGATTAGAGGGATCAAACGGAGCAAGTACCTGGTTACTACAAATAATTGTTTTAATTTTATTTATTGTCTCTGTATGTGAAGCAGTCCATTGCCATTCCACATTATTTTTTAGTAAATCTCTCAACGGTGAAATTACTTGGGACAAATTGGGAATAAAATATCTGAAGAAAGTTATCATTCCCAATAATTTCTAAAACTCATTTTTATTCTTCGGATTTCCAAATTTCTCAATCACATCTACTTTCCCAGGATCCGGAAGCATGCCATCCTCACAGAATATGATTCCTAAATATTTAATTTGTGTCAGACAATACTGGAACTTATCAAAATTGAATTTAACATTGAACTGCTTAGCTCTTTCTAATACTTTCCTGATTATAATATCATTTTCTTCTTTAGTTTCAGTAGCAATGCAAATGTCATCAAAATAAATAGTCACACCTCGTATATCTCCAAAATATTTGAAAACCATTTTATGAAATAGTTCTGGCAAATTTGAAAGCCCGAATGGAGATCTTAGAAATCTATTTGTGCCAAAAATTGTTGAAAAAGAACATAATTTACTAGATTCTTCATGTAATTTTATATGATAAATCCCATCTTTAATATCTAATATACTGTAATATTTTTTATGCGACAGATTTACTGCTAATTCTTCTATAGTTGGTATAGTATATCTTTCTCTCACTATATACTTATTCAAATGAGCTGGATCGATACAAATTCTCAGTGATCCATTTGGTTTTTCAACAATAACAATATTCGAAACCCATTCAACTGGTTCATTGACAGGTTTGATGATTCCTCTTTTTTCCAGAGAATTCAGAGTATCTCTTAATTTATCTTTTATTTTTAATGGAATTCTTCTAGCTGAACTAGCAATAGGAGTTAATTTCAATTTACAAATATCTGGAAAACACCCAATACCTTCAAAATTATTTCGATATTCAATATAAAATTTTTGTTTATCAGACAGATATATATCTCTCATTGTATCGATACGCTTAATTAGATTCAATTTCAAACAAGTTTCCAAACCTAGAATTGGAACACAATCATTTTTTATGACTATAAAACTTATGAGAACAATATTGGAAGATGTCTCGACATCAATGTCTAATTTTCCAATAGGTTCAATACGAAATCCCCTCCCCCATATTTATGCTTCTAATTTAATATTTGATTTTGACATTTTTTTATGCAAACCAGCTTGTCTCACATAACTATATGGCAAAATATCAACTTCAGCACCGGTATCTATTTTGAACGATATTTCCATACCTCCAATCAACAAAGATTTATACCAAACATTTTTCTCCAAATTATTGACTAAATATACTGTGCTCACTGCAAACGACGAGTTAGAAGCCCTATCTTCATCTTCTGATGTCTGTTCTTTGTTTTCTCGATAAAGTTGCAAATCTTGGACCTTTGAAGTCATCGGATTAATCCTGCACATTGGAGCAAAATGATTTGGTCTCGAACAACGGCTACATACTTTGCCTTGAGCTGGACATTTACCATATAAATGCTTAATACCACATCTATTACAATTGTAATTCTTCTTATGATATTCTCTTGTATTGTTATTATATTCATTGGAGCGATTCACCCTATATGGAATAACTTGATTAGTCTGTTTGACATCAATGGATGACATTGTTTCCTTTGACAGAAGTTTCATGTTCTCTTCTAGCTAGCTACTAACAGTCCCTGATAAAGTGATACTTTAAATCAATATGTTTCGTTCGTTTATGATACTCTTCATTTTTCATCAAACGTATCGCGCTTGGGTTATCAACAGAGAGTGTAGTTGGATCATCCATATTAACCCCAAGCTCTTGTAGAAATTTTCTCAACCAGATGATTTCCTTAGCTGCATCTGAAGTTGCTATATACTCCGATTCGGTTGTAGATCTGGATACACATTTTTGTTGATATGAACTCCACGTTGAGGAGCTCCCATGTAACATGGTTATGTATCCAGTTGTAGATCTTCGTGTGTCAAGATTTCACGCAAAGTCAGCTTCGCAAAATGCTTTGAGTCCAACTTCTTTACCATTGAGGGAGATACCAAAATCTTGATTACCTTAGATGTATCTGATGATCCTCTTCACAGCATTCCAGTGCACTTTTGCAGGATTGCATAAGAATTTGCTTACTTGACTCACTGCATATATAATGTCAGGTCTTGTAGTAGTTGCCAGAAACATCAATGATCCAACAGCTTCTCTATATGGACAATTTTTCATTTCATTTCTCTCTGCTCCATTTTCGTTACATTAAATAGGACTGAGAACAAAATTCGGAAAAGCTGGAACTGAAATGGAATTGCAGTTCTGTATTTTGAACTTCTCCAAGATTCGGCCGATGCATCTCTTCTGACTGATGAAGATTTCCCGCTGACTTCGAATTCGTTCCATTTATATTCCAACGAAGTGGTATGGACAGCAGATGGTTATCTCGGATCGGGAACTGAGTTTCTTGAGAAACTTGTGAATGACTTGGTTTGATTCACATATAATGAGCCCATGAGGCGATGAAAATATACTGTGGAAGACACATTTATCAGCTTCCATCTGTTCGAATGAGGATTCATTGTTTCATTGTTTCAAGCTATACAAGCTCTTTATGTAATTTGCAGACCAAGGACGAACCAACACTGGTGAAACCTGCAAGTTGAGCCATATATATTTCTTCCTGTAAATCACCGCTTAGGAAGGCTGTTTTTACGTCAAATTGTTGAATCTCCAGGTCTTCTTTTGCTGCTATTGAAAGGAGAATTCGAATTGAGTCATACCAAACTACTGGTCAAAAAGATTCAGTATAATCAACTCCTGCATTTTTTGAATATCCTTTAACGACAAGTCTTGCTTTAAATCGAGCAAGTGATCCATCAGGATGGCATTTCAATTTATATACCCATTGACATCCAACATCTCTACGACCTTTAGGTAATGGAACCAGCGTCCAGGTTTCATTTTTCTTCAACGAGGACATTTCTTCTTCCATAGCTTCTCGTCAATTCTTGTTTTCGTCACTATACATCGTTTCCTGATACGTTATTTGTTCTTCGACAACAGCTGCCATGGTAATTTCGTAGACATCTTTATACCTGGATGGTACAGTGATATTTTTCCGATTTCGTAACTGACCTTTACCTTCACTATTCTTGCATGTTCTACGATTCAGAATATACACTGCTGAATTTATTGCTTCTGCCAATAAGTTTTCAGATAATCCTGTATCCGCAAGCATGGCTCTGGCACTCTCGACGATGGTTCTGAGGTCCCTTTCCGCTTTGCCGTTTTGTTCTGGATTTTATGGAGAACTGAATTCATGTATAATACCTTCTCTTTGGAAATGGTTCTTGAATTTGTAGTTTCTGTACTCTCTCCCATTATCGCTCTTGAAGATTTTGACTTGATTAACAGTACCAGACATCGTTCTTGTATTTGATGAAATAGATAAATCGATATAGGACGTGCACTCATCTTTGAACAAGCCGAACTAGTCAGCTCATTCAACTGATGTAACAGGCATCTTCCCACACATATCCGAATGAACATAATGACCAGGTTTCATGACATTCTTCTGTAATTTCTCCTTGAATGGTTTTCGTGTTAGTTTGCCGTACTAACATGATTCACAGAAGATATTTTCCAGGTTTGTAACTTTCAAACCTAATATTTGACCTGCATCTGCCATTTCCTTGAGTGTGTTGACACATGACCCGAACGTTCATGCCATAACATTATCGGATTCGTGATTGCTGATGCTGTACTAGCTTGCTGAGTGGCAGGGATCTCGAACATCATTTTGTAGCATTGGTTTGTTTCTTTGAGGCCTACTGCTAACAAATCCATACCCTTGTATACTTCAATTGTTTCATTATTGAAAACACCTCGAAAGTGTTTACTTGTAGCTGCTTCCACTGAGAAAATGTTCTTCTTCAAATCGGGTACATATAGGGTGTCTTCTAGATTACGGTGTTTCTGTTTACCTCTTATAATTGTATCGACTTCAACTATACCAATTCCTTCAGCGTAGATACATGGATCATCTCCTATCTGAAATGGAATCAACTTTGAGAACCATTCTTGATGAGATGTCATATGTTTTGAAGCAGCGCTATCTGCCAACCAAACATCTCCACAGTTCATAGCATTAATATTCTTTATTTCGGCACTTGATGCTTGATGATGCGATCTTCCGTTTGCATGACTGTTCCACCTGGATCAATAATCGTTTCTCTGTGTGAAGCTCGATGCCAACATTCTGCTTTGGAATGTCCTTTTTTTGTGACAGAAAAAGCAATATTTCCTTTTGGATTTCTGGAAATTCTGAGACTTGACACTGCGTTTATTATTTCTAGATTGATTATGGTTTATCTTGGCTGCGGCAACGGCAGTAGACATTTCATCGGTTTGAGACAATCTTAGTTCTTCTTTCAGTAATCGAGCAGTTAGATTATCAACAGTCTGTTTAGTTTCTTCATAGGAGTCCCATGCTGTGATGATGCTTCATATTTATCTGGAAGGCTTCCCAAAACTTTTTTGTCGATATCAGAAATTATCTCATACACATTAGCAAGAGCTGGGCCCATAGATTCAATTGTACTTATGTGTTGAGCAATATTATCTGTATCAGACATTTTAAAGTTGAGAAACTGTTGTTTGAGCATCACTCTATTCACTGCAGACTTCTGTTCATAATACGTTTTAATCTATTCCAAATTTCAAAGGCTGTTGCACACGCCACAACTGTTTGCAGCTGATCGAATTCCATTGAGGTTGAGATTATTAACATCGCTTTCGAATTGAGTTCTTCCCATTCCTTGGAATTCGTATTGAAAACTGCTACTTCTTCTTCAGTTGCCGTTCCCATCACTGGTGTAGACTTTTGAAATGTTCCAGACAACAAATCAACCAAGCCCTCAGTTTTGAATATGATCTCCACCTGGTACCGCCCAAGCTGAAAATTTCTGCCGTCGAACTTATAAATATGCTGACTTCTCAGTTTGTCCATCTTGATTTTCAATCACTTTTCTCTTCTTTTGAAGTGAAACTCGATATGACACTGACAATGCTTATTTTTCAAAAATTTCATGTGGAACTTGCTCACAGTAGAATAATTATCTACAGTGACTTATTTTTTTAGAATTACGAATTCTGGGCCCATAACCTTTTGTAAATTCAGTAGTATTCTCAGGAACAACTCTGAAGTGATTACCAGAATAAAGTTCTATAGTCAATATTAACAACAACTGAACAACATACATTCATACAAACTCCATAGTTACGTATTTCATAAAGGATCAATATATAGAGTGAACAAAGTTTATCATCAACAGAAGGATCACGCTACCGTCACGTAAGGTGGAGGCCACAAGCTACTCCGTGAAAATATAAAACCTCAACATGGATTCTCCAAAACGAAAGGCCGTACGGAAAATCTCTCAACACTGTTTCGTAGAGCTTAAAAAATGTTGTCTTCTGTTTTCCTATATCTCTTTAAATGATGTCAGAAAAAAATAAAAACGATCCCATGATACACATCCTTATCTCTCACACATATATTGCGACTATGAGGACTAGCATAATATTTTGTTATGCACGATGTTGAAAATCATAAAGTAAGGTGGTTCGAACCGTTCATCATCAATTTCTCACATTTCAAGGAGAATAGTGTCTATAGGTGAACATGTAAAATACGGTTCGTTTTAGAAATACAATGCGTTGAATTGATGTGATACTGCATTATGAAATAGTGTGCTATAATGATTATATTCCCGAATTCGATTGTAAAATATGTGAAACATTGAATTTTATGTAAGAAATAAATTGGGAAAACTCGACACTGAAATATAATGTAACACCTAATTGTGTTGGATGGAAAGTCCGTTCAAGACACCCATATAATAAAAATATCAGTTAAAAGTGAAGTAAGTTTTGGCAAAAATATGTATAAATAATGGTAACTAGGCAACGCAGCATTGGCTCTGAGTATGTAATATTACAGAGATTTCACATAAATAAAACACAGGGCGATAAATTGGATAGTTCAATACATTTTCATGGAACGATATGTAGATATATATGCATTTATTCACGAATTTCCTTCTCGTGATTCTATTTATATCATCTGTACAAAACATCTGTATTTCTGACAATACAGACGTTGAGTAGTGATCAAAGAATGCAGTAGGTACCTACTGAATGGATACCCTCTATATACGTGAATGTTACAATTTTTCAATTTGATAATATTTTTGTTGAATAACGATGAGAGTTATTTAACTAACATTCGATAATGTACAGGATGATTTTGAAGAATTCGTTACCCATTTAGCAATAATGCACTTGATTTTTCACACTTGCACCACTTGCCCCCAACACGTGGCAGAGATGGACAAGAAAACCATAAAATATGAGTTTTTCTGAAAATGTCCTCATTATCATTACTTTTGGCGGCTATACGTGTTTCTATAGGCCGAAAATTCGTTTTATAATGAGAAGTACGTGTCTTCATTGGTCAAAATCTGTCAATCTGTCATAATGAAAATCCTTGTTAAAATGAACAAAATCTTCAGCACGAAATAATTATGCAACTAATATCGAAGCTAATATAAAAACCAACCCAACCAAATTTTGGCCATATTTAAATATGTTACTAAATGAATCTCGCATTCCTAATTCTATGAAGTTCCAAGATCAAGATATATCCGATCCTGAATTGATAATTAACGCTTTTGCTAACTTCTTCTGATCAGCTTTCATCAACTCGACACCTTCGAACAACTTAATGGATGTAGTTTCTAATGAACATACACTATCAACCCTTTATATCTCCGAAGAACTTGTAAATGCCTGAAACGGCTGAAACCTAAAATGACCACCGGGCAAGATGGTATCCCATCATTCATTGCGCCATAATATTCGCTAAGCCGCTTACAAAAATGTTCAATCTTGCGTTATCAACGTGCTCATTCCCTGACATTTGGAAAGATGGTAAAATTTGCCCTTTTCTCAAGAAAGGTAACAAAGGTCATATTGAAAATTACATACCCATCGTCATTCTCTGTAATTTAAGCAGAATTTTTGAGATGGTTATCTCTGAGTTTTTATCAGCGCATGTTAATTCACAAATAGTGCCTTATCAGCATAGCTTTATACCAGGCAGATCAACAGTCACTATCTTGCTCGAGATCACATAATCCATTTCCGATAATCTGGATGATTCAGGACAGGTTGATGTCGAGGTTGATGTCGTTTACACTGATTTTTCGAAGGCGTTTGATCGGCTCGATCAAGGTATTCTCCTCAAAAACCCCACCAGTTTTGGTCTTACTCGCGATCTCTTCAAGTTCTTTTAGAGTGGTATACCATGGTCACCGATCAACAGAAATAACTGCAACTTCCGGTGTCCCGCAAGGCTCTGTTTTGGGCCCCTTGTTATTTATAATATTTGTAAACGACATCGGACTCAAACTGAATTGTAATCTTTCACTATACGCGGATGATTGTAAATTATATGGACAAATCGAAAACCCAACTGACAGCTTGAAACTGCAAGAAGATCTGAGAATTCTTCATAATTGGTGCAAGTTCAATCTACTTCCTTTGAACATAGGAAAATGCAACATTGTATTTTTCACGCGCAAGAAACATCCAGTTATTTTTGATTACGAGATTGATGGCACCAAGCTTGAGAGGCGCACCAACTTCACTGACTTAGGAGTCAAATTAGACACTAAATTAACATCCGTTGAACATACTTCCGATAGTGTTTCGTTTATGAGAACTAAACTTGAATACGCCTCCATTATTTGGTCTCCAGGCTATAATGACCATTTGAATAATATCTCTAGCCAATTTTTCTTGTTTTCTTTTTTGTACTATTTTTATCATTGTATTGTAATTTGTGCTCACTGTATTTTCCCCACCCTGCTTATCAGCTGTAAGGGTGGCGTAAACCTAAATCAATCAATAAATAAATAAAATTGATAGATCGGTAGCAGATATTTAATCCGCGTATCATATTGCGAGAGTAAGAAAAATATGTTACACTATCATTATTCGCGATCGGAAATAACAAGTCGCCCCACCTGACGGCAACATCTTGAACACTTTCGTGCGGTTTGTTACGATGGAAGCACAAACAAAAAACAAATTCGATCCAATGAAAACGGAGTAAATAGACCGCTTTGGTATCTTTCAAAAACGCCGCTAGGTGAAGTGCGCCTATTTTCTATCTTGAATGTCATAAATATTTAAATTCTTTCGAATTTAATTTCATTTTATTGTCTAGAAGAACTGGAGATTTGGAATTGATTGAATATTTGAAATAGTAAGAGTCAAGATTTGAAGATTGATTGAATATACAATAACTGAAATATACCTTATAATAAACTACGCAGGGAGGATATTACCTAGGGTATATAGTCGTAATAAACTTTCGATCTAAACAAATTCGACAGTGATGAGATGAAAACGGAAACGTCATAATGAAATAAATGTCAGTAAATATTGTTAGGATCAAAGCGACAAACTGATAATAATCATACCTCGCATTTCTTCCTTCTCAGGTAGATTATTTTCAATAAGCCTTAATTTAATTTTCTCTTTGTCCAACTGCCTTTTCACCTTATGAGTTACGACAGTGCGTCTTCTATATTCAGCGGAATTCATGAAATCAGGTCTATTCGTCATGAGGTACTCCTGAAAAAAAAACAATTTTATTCCACACATGAATCAGAGGTAGTGTATACCTACTGCCAGATGATAATAAAAAATAAATACTATTATCAGTATTATTACTACAATAATTACAAGTCTGTTGAGAAAAAAAATAAACACTTTTTATTTCGATTCAATCAAGAATCAGATATTTGACAATATATGGAATAATAAATGAAATATCTACGAGTCGAACGAATGCATAGATTTTTTTTTTCTAAATTGGAATAATAAAATAGAGTATTGTATGAGACATGATAATACAGCGCTCGTGATTTCATGAGTGAATATTTTGCATTCAAATTCGGTATATGGTTACATCTTCCAATGGGTAATTTTTTGACCAAAGTCATTGCGGAAATTTCATCCAGTGGTACAATACAGGGGGTTGTAGAAACTTGTCTGCTCTGTTCAGAAAATGCATCACCTTCAACTGAGCTAAAATTAACAATTTTCGAGATATTCGACCCTGAAAATTATTTGTTATTCACAACATCCATTTCATTGACAAGTTCAACTGGTTGCTGAGCAAAACCAAACGGTGAATGAATGGATTGTATCTAAAATTTAACGAATTATTACATCGAATACGATATCTAAGAATAATATAAGATTATACGAATCGTTCTACATACATACATTCTCAGTCTTATAATTTTCGACAAGTTTCGACGGCGGGACTCATCCCCATTACCAGTCGCAAGACCTAGCCCCCTCAGAGCTCCTGGAAGCAGGGCTCAAATGTTGTGTTTTGTGCTACCTGCTCTGGGTAAACGTGCCAGAAGGCTGCCCTCATCATCATTGAAGGGAATAAGGTCAATATTTTTTATATTGTATAAAAGTGTACCTTCACGGACCTTTGATGCCAGCTTCCTCCTAGATGAGGCGCGCTTGGAGGGTTGAATTTTCACTCAATATATTCAGCTCCAGCTGCTGACTTCATAAAATTGACTAAATGATTATTCGCTCCATGAAAGTTGGTACCATTGTCGCTATGAATAGGCGAGTGGACTAATATTTTTTTTGTTTCTCAAATAGAATCATCACTTAATTACCCTTCAATTTCATATCTTTCAAGAATTTTTCGGTCGATTTTTAGTTGCTAAAATCGTCAATAATGCCGCAGTAATTTTCAAACTGTCGCCAAGATTCCATAAGTAGGGGCAGACCATAGCACAGTTGCCATGTGTTGAAATACGATTGGGAACTTCAGAAATTTTAGTTATTCAAGAATTCATAACTTCTCAATTGAGTTTTGGTTATTTTCCTAATCAGCAATAAAAATACAATTGTCTCAAAATATTCCCGCGGTTCATGAGAAAATTACTTTCCACCCAACCGCCGCCAGCGCTCCACACTTCAATAGTTTATGCGAAGCTTTAGTCAAATCCGTCAAGACACATTTATCACGTGACGTTGGCCAGCAAATTCTAACATATGATGAATTTCATGCAGTCTGAACTTTGATAGAATTAATTTTAAATTCGAGGCCACTCACCGCCATGAGTGCAGACGTCGAAGATATGACCGCCCTTACGCCCGGTCATTTCTTGTCTTTGGAGCCGTTCTCCGCTTTGTCATTGCCAGATTTCACGTCGATTCCCCCAACTATTTATCACGTAGGCAAATGATGCAACGTCTCCACCAAGATTTTTGGCACCGATGGCACCAAGAGTATTTGCACACGTTGCGACAGCGAGGCAAGTGGTTGGACCCGTAGATCGGATCACTTATTATTATCAAAACTGATAATGTTCCTCCCCTTAAGTGGACTGAGACGAATAGTTTTTTTTTTATCGCTTGGAGCGCACGAAAGGGAATCCCTATAATGTTCAAAGAACATCGTGCGTTCCTAGGGAGGATAGAGACAGGAGGTAGGTATTGGAATTTTTTTTGAACTTTTGGAGATTATATGTTGTTGGGAATACTTCCACAGGCAATGAATTCCAGAGTGGTAACGGTGATAACTGCAACGGGAAACTTGAGAGTTTGTCGGTCAAGCTGTGTCCACGGCCCGACGGTGACAATAATTAACCTTCTTTTCTACCCATTGTGCTCTATATGTTTGTGCTGTGGTACTGTATCAGAATAATTTTTTTCAAATGCCTTCTCGCCGGGGAGTAAATTTTGCGGAACAGCAATGTCACTATCAGAAAATGAATATTCATTTCCAAAGTAGTTTATATTCACCGCAAAGAAACCGAGCCTCAAGGCAACTCAAGACTATGCGCCTCCTTGAGAGAGTTTTTCGATCACCGATGCGATCGAACCAGTGGTACCGCCATGCTTCTCGCCAAGTTTATATCGCTTGCTGTATATTTATGAGTGATACTCCATGGAGTCAACCCTTCGCTTTGCCCGCTTCGCCTGCTTAACCCGTTCAACCCGCTGCTGCTTCAAGGAAAATTTGGATCGCTAGAAGGGCCCTTCACAAGAAGATCAGCAGTATCACAAAGTAAGTCGTCTTGTCGGCTCACGTTGTTTTTTATAAGTGTTCTTTTTGTTCGCTCTTGGCATTACATAGTTTATTCAAATCAAATAGCGTTTCCCTTCACATCTCCAAACACAAACACACTATCACTGCAGAACTAAAAGTATTCCAGAATGTGTCGAGCCAACAACAAAATAAATACGATCCTGTCACGGCTAATACTTTTATTGCTTTATCGCATGTCATTATCCCATCTCAGGTCAGGTCAGTTCCTTAAATCTTATAAAGAACTATACTCTGCATCTATATTGATGCATCCTACTGGTCTCATTTTACAAGCTGAATAACTTCTCAAAGTCAAGTTTGAATCTAGTAAATCTCCGTTATTCAAACATGTTTTATATGTATAGAATTTCAATACAGATATGACTGCCCCTGAATCAACTTGACAGGATAATTTTACATGGTTCACAGAAATATTTAAGGATATTGGATTATCATTGCTAAAATAAATATATTTTATTCCTAGCACATTTCCATCAATGTCTAATACATTCTGTCCTATTTTTCACAAGTATAACATGTATAGGTGACATATTTGCAAAGTTGCTTCCCTGTGTGGACTCGTCCACAAGCTTTGTATTCCCATTTACCAATTGTGTTACCCCGCTCTTGATATCAATTATAGTGTACTTGTTTTTACCCTGCTTCCAATGGATAAAGTTCACTTCCTTTATTTCTAACATCATTGAAGCTCCCTTGTTCGATGCTAGCTCCAGTAGTTTGTCCATCTTCGTACTGGGTTCATCTTCACATAGACGGTCTCTGATTTTACCAGGCTTCATACCACATATGAATTTGTTTATTAATGATGATGATAAAAAGCTTCCAAATTCGCAATTCATTGATAGATTGTGGATTCATTTATTAACAGATCCTGATTTTTCTTGTCTGGCCTGATAGAAGTCGATTTTATCTCTATACAGTATGGTGGAAATGTATAGAAGAAATTCATTATCTCTAACGCATATGAATTTGAAAAAAAATCCTGAGACAGGTCGATTTTTTTTTCAAATTGACACATCTTGATGTATGTACATACGGAGTTTGTAACGTCATCCGCGTAGTTTTGGTGACTTGATCGATTATTTTTTTAAATTGAAACATCCCTTTTTTTCAGGGAGGTATATTCATTGTCTATCCAACCATATACTGATATTAGCAAAATGAAGTAATAGAGGGTGAGAAAAAAGTATTAATTATTTTATTTTTACAACGGAAACCGTTACAATAAATGTTCGAATTGGTTACCTTCTGCAATGATACAATGTGATAGACGATATACATTGTTCCTGATGTATACAGGTCGAATTTTTCATTTATTGTAATTGTCTAGATTCGCTTGATTTTTTCTTCGAAAAACCAACTATTCTATTGCCAACTTATAACATTTGGATGTGACTATTATGACGATCTGACGTGAATACACTAAAATCACTTTGACGTCACAAGATCCTAATGAAGCAGATTGAAACATTCTTGCAAACACTTCTATAACTCACAAAACTCAGGGGGATGGATTATTGAACTGAGTTGAGGTTTTACCCCTGAGATGGCTGTTTTTCTGCCTGAAATTCACTAGGTAATTTGAATTTCATAAGTTTATGCTACAAAATTTTTATTTTTAGTGCCTTATTCTATACAGTAGGAATTAGACACTGGTAGCTCAGCAGGACACTGGGGTGGGTACGTTGGGCACAGTAAAGAAAATAACTATATTTTTCTACCAAATATCACCTTTAATATTCTACAAAGGAATACCATACTCTTGTATGTGATTTTAACAAAATAATATGGCAAACATACATAGAGACATATAGACTGACCAAAATCAACTCTCTGGTTCAGTAGATGTCAGTAAGTTTGACTCAAGGTACATAAAAATGACTGGTTGAAATCAACTCTCCAAAGCAGCCTAAAATTATATAAAATTCATGTGTGAAATCTAGGTGGTAATTACCGCATTCCCCATTGGTTTCCAGGTGTGAAAATCATACAAAGATAAAATATGGAATTAAACTATGAATAGGTCAAAGCTTATATGATATTAACCCCTCAGGACTAAATAAACTTGTTACTAGGCTGGTGGCAGTTATCCAGTACAGAAATAATGGAACGAACTCACCAGCAGGATGCAGAACTACAGGTGCACAGTCCTAAATGCAGGGTAGTTGTGTCCAGGGTGCAGCGTTAAGATGTCCAGAGTGCAGAACGTAGATGTAAAGATGTGCAGAACGTAGGTGTAAAGATGTGCAGAACGTAGGTGTAAAGATGTGCAGAACGTAGGTGTAAAGATGTGCAGAACTTAGGCGCAGAGATGTCCAAAGGTGCTACAGGGTAAATCATCAGGGTGCAAGGTACAGAAGACTATGGATCTGATCAGCCATAGATTGGAGCCGTGCCTACAGCTCTATGGCCTCTTAATAGAGGTGGTACCCAGGGACTGGGACGAAAACCCTAAAGAGAACATGTATAGCACTCGAAAAAGATCAGAAAATACCTCATACCTTTGATGATGGGCGGGTTTGATGAATCTGAGTGACGCCCGTCTCGTGTTCTTCAGCCTCGAATCCCTCGAAAATGAGGTCTGGTACGAGAACCAACAAAGGTACCCAGAAAATTGAGAGCCTCGGTCAAATAATCCCAACACAATTGGAAAATAACTACTATAAGTGAACTATATACAAAGAAACCGAATCTCAGGCTTACTTGTACCACGAGGTGGTTCACTCAATGATCCCAAAATGAATCCGGATCGTCTCGCCGGTTTCAGTGGGCTGTCCTCCTGCCGGAAGAATGTTTTTCATGCCATCCTAATATGGCAATCAGCCTTGTTGGTGGGAGCCATCCCGACCACCAACACAACAATTCAGCCTAAATGGCTTTACACCACTTTTTTTTTGAAAAAGAAAAATGGCCTGACTTCCGCCAGACTACAACTCCCGAAGCACAGCACAAAAGCGTATATTATTGAATCACAGCCAACCTGATGCGTGAGAATTAATTGCAGAAAAATCTAGAATATTTTCGAATTCGGACATGCGCCGATGTCGAAGAAGGCGTGAGAATTACGTAAGGAATCTTCTTCCTCGGCCAGGACCACTGACATGACATGACACAACCCATGAGTACATCACACCGAATATTCAGAATAGTAATCGAATAACAAACTAAAGGGGTTGTGAGTCGAACTAAACCCTTCAATCATAATAATTGTCTGAGCTAGACCCCATTTTACAAAAACAATATAACCGAACTACCGTCAATAACCTCTTCTGACAGCGGCTTAAGATAGAGAAGAAGTGTGCTTATACGTAAACAAAAGAAGATTAGCTCGCAAATAACACTCACTTGTCAGTCATCGTCAGGTGACACTTTTGACAGTGACATATTGGTTAATTAAAAATTATCTCGATGTAAACAAAACAATGATCGAAATACGAAATGAAAAATGTAGAATGACGTGTTGTGAACTGCTATGCTGTTTCACCCATTATATTATAATCACCTATATTATAACTCAGTTGTTCTATTTAACATTGTCTACACTATTGCGACATTTGCTTATTTTACACTTTTATTGTAACAACGACATGTTGCAGGAAACCATGTTGCTATTTGTTTCTATCTTCATTTTATATATTTCCCTTCTTGTCTATTGATGGCGTGATGCACTATGACTGTCACGTGACTTGAATGTTCTTTAAATAAACTTGACGAAGCCACGCGCGGGAGTTGCAGTTAGATATTCATTCCAAATTTTACCTTTCGTCAACTCAACCAATGTACCAATTCCGCCAATGAATCGCCAATGATTGAATCTAGTTGATAAGTATACAGTGTTTTGCTCCACAACTTACGACCACCCTTTCCCAGCCTGACCGCTCGCAACATAAATTTGGTATCAAGGTGTGGAGTTGTGGAACTTGAGCAAAAATTATTGTAAAAGTGATTCAGTGAAGTGCAAGTGGTTAGCACTTGGAAGAGACGTCTTCCATAGTCATTTGCTTATCATCACCGTCTGGAGGAACTTCATATCATCAACACTACAGGGGTAGTAACGACGTTCTACCATAGCCTGGAGAGTTTGTTGGAAGCCTCACGTATCATCGTAGAATTTACGATACACAACAGGGAAGCTATACAGGCCTGTCTGTCGTCAAATTATGGAACAGTGACGAGAAGGAAGCACTTCCGAAGTCAAATAGAGTACATTAGAGATAGAAATTCAAGGCAGAATTCGTGCTTAGTATAGGTATTCCTGAAGAAGAAATTCTGAAGAAGAAATCCTGATGAAATCCTGAAGAAGATATCCTGAAGAAGGAATCCTGAAGAAACAATTATTGGTATTCATCGAAATCTTTGCACTCACCTATTGTCTGTATAATCATTCGTTTTCTTTTTACTTATCGTTGCTATTTTATCATTGATTTTCATTGCCTAGGGTATTTATCTGAATTTTGACGATTTTTTGAGAGGAATTCTAGACAAAATATGTCAAAAAAACTTAATACCGAATTAGCTATCAAAATGATCCCAGAATTTAATGGTAATCGAGCAGATTTAGATCGCTTTATAACTTGTTGCGATATTGTTGATCAAGAATTTCGTCCGGAATCAGATGATGATCTGTTAGTTAGCATAATTAAAACGAAATTGACCGGTTCCGCTGATACGAACTTCACTACTTTTTATTTATTTTCATAAATAAAAATAAGTAAAGCAAGTCTCATAACTGGCTCCGGCAACTCTTGAGTCTGGTGAGCAAAGGCCTAGAGTTTTGACTTTGTTAGGTGGCTAGTTAGGCGCCACTTAGTTTGTTTTTTTTTTAAATGAAAAACTAAGAAAAGTTATATCTGGATGTTGAAACAAAATATGTATAGAAATTTAATTTTATCCTGAAAGAAAGTTATCAGAAATAATAAAAGCACACTTGTGGTCTCAGGTTTTGTTTAATAAGAATTAATATTGTGATCAGCAAAATACACAATTTTTCATTTTTCACAGTAGGGTGACTTGAACCTCACCAAATGGAGCAAACAATGATTTATATGATAATATACTGTTTTATTTATTAGCTCCCCGTTATAGGCCTATACCGAAGCTCACATGAAATTTATATCCACTCAGTAATTCTTACATAATCAGACAAGAAAAATAATTATACCAAGGGTTGGAGTATATGGTGCTTCTTATAAATTAACTCAATAGGACAGGTTTATATATTGAATTTGAGGTTGATTCCAAAAATGTTCCACAAGAGAAAAATTGGAGAGATCTTACTTGTCTCAGTGGTGGTGTGGAGTGTGAGGTAGTGGCCCCCTTAACAGGAGTTCTGAAGCTCCCCTACTGATGTAGATCAGCCATGCCTGGAGCTGCCAATCTCAACCTTCCTGAACCCCTTGATGGCCGAATCTGGTCCAAAAGGTGGTTGAATCCGGGGAAGGTAAGCCCTAGAAGAGCCCTAGGAGCATGCAGCACTCCTAACTCGAGCGTGGACGTAGAATTCGCAGAACAACCAGGAACGAGACCGGGAATAAAAAGCTCATGCGTCTAGGAAGATGTTCTTGAGGAAGTTTCATTTAGGGAAGCCGGGTGAGATGTCGGTAGAAGGCCATGAAGTCCGGCCCCAAGGGAACCCAAAATGGCCGGTATGGTCAGTGGTTGAAGTTCAGAGACCACGTGGAAGGCCCTCAAATCTACGACAATAGATTTGGGGTTAATATCTTAACCAAATACAACTAAATATCGACTAAACCCTGTTGGAATTAAATAACCAAAGACTCACATCCTTTCAGGATGGCCTTCTCACTAGGAAACCAAAATAGCAATACACTAATTTTTCTAGAGCGACCCAAAGGCAAGCCCATCATCTCTGGAAATGATGGAGGAATCCGGAAACGAAGCGTTCTGTGCCTACTTGATCTTCATTCCCTTCAGAAAAAACCTTCAAAGCTGAGGAATACAGAAATGAGTTTCTGCACATCAATAAAATCATCATGTGTTCAATCACATGCTGCTGAATCGGCACCTGATTGGTTGATTCACGGCACCTTCAATAACGTGAAACTTCCGTCAATTCAAAATTAGTGCGGGAGATAATTATAGATAATTAATTACAGCCAATATTAATCGAACAGCTGGAAACTACCTAGACTCTCCGACTGGTGGATAACTACCTAGACTCTCAGACTGTTGAAGCATGGTGTCCATCAAAACAGCATAGGGTCATCTTTCTCGTACACGAACATTTAACAAGGACGCCAGATCACACACATCACCGAAAACACAGCTTAAGGTAAATGTCCGCTTGTCCGAAAGAGAAAACAACTAAAACAAGACGACGAAGAAATGCGGTTCCTGTCCCTTATGTGTCAGATTTGCCCAAAACAAAATAACCTACAATAAATACTTAGAAAAATGACGAATTTTCCACGAAATCTACCTTTCACTCAATAAATAACAAGGTAAGCCTTCTCCAAGTAATCACTGATCGTACTTTTCAACATTTCAGGATTTTAGACGATATTAGCCCTAACTATTTAAATTTGTTTCAGAACAACAAGCTGTCTCCAGATATTCTGAACTAATCGACGAACTCTAATAAAAACCCACCTTCTAGGAGTCTTTCTTTCTGGTAAGTACTACCTAACTACTTTCTTTATTTTTATGTATCAATAAACTTTACTTTTTCTTTTAGGTAAATTGGGAGTTTCCAGACATGGCCTATCCAAAACTGCATGTTGACTAGAGATGTTTCTTGAAGATAATCAAGTGATTGTAGTGGTATTGTGTATTTTACTGAATAAAGGGTATTATACAGAGTGAGCAATGTGAACACATCATAGTGAAGATATTGATCAATTACTTAGATGAGGAGAAAAGCAAAATTGATAGGTTGGTATCTTCATGTTGATAAGTTCTTTATTTATTATTGTGTTTTCAAACTATATATATTCTGTAAGATGAAAAAGTCAATTTTCATGTTACACCGCATACGATTTAATGAAACACAAAACCTACACAAAATAGTTACAAATGAAGGAAATTCTTGAGAACCAATTTTCCGAAAAAAGAACAATTGCGCAAATTCAATCGGAGTTGATTAATGTTAGACAATTATCTGGACAAAATGCTAGGAGCTTTGGTAATCGTATAGAAAAATTACTTTATGAATTGAATGATGCATGTATTAGTAGCGAGGGCGAAACCGCGAAAGTATCTATTGAAAATTTGAATTCAAAATCCGCTTTAAGAGGTTTTGTTGAAGGATTGCACCCTAACATTCGACTCATTATTGTTTAAGACTGATTGTTACAAGTGCACGCGAGGGTTGGTAGAACTGCACACGACGAATTGACAATGCATTTTGACAGTGACTTTGGTCCTGTGTTTTGATGTTGACATTTTTCGTGCTGTCATCTGTCTGTCAAAAACTATTTTTATGTTTCATATTTTTTTTTATGTATTCTGTACTTTTAAGAGAGCAATGAATGCTTAAGCTTGTTCAATTAAAAATGTTAAAATGTTTTAAAATAAAAGTAAACCGAAAAAGTATACAGTCCATTTTATAACGAAGTGTATACCAGCTCAACATTGGTCCATCGAACCGCACAAAGACAAATTAGACAATGTGGAATATTGGAATTTAGTTTTGGATTCCCATATCAAAAAAGGGCGTTGGCCAACAATCCAAGCCATCCATCAAGAGAAGGAAGGAACCCAGTTTCCATTATAAGAAAACAATCCGTCAAATCAAACATACCTGTAAGTCTTTTCCTACTATCCATATCTCAATTTGAATCAATATTTAAAGAAAAAATATATTGAAATGGAGGAAGAATTGGTATTAAAACGACAACAAGTAAAAGCTAAACTTCAACGCTTCAAAAAGTATTTCGAGTCAATTGATACAAATATCGTTGATTTGTCTCTAATTACAGGGTTGTCTTTAAGAATAGAAAAAATTGAACCGTTGTGGGAAGAATTTGATATCATTCAAATGAAGTTAGAAGAACTTCAACCTTCTGAACTCCAAGGAGATGAGAGGGAATGTTTTGAAAACAATTATTTTGCCATCTGTGCAAATGCTAAATCATTGTGTTCAACTTATTTTCAGTCAGTTGAAGAACAAAATAAAAATATAGTTAGGTCTGTCAGTTCTATTCCTAGTGCACAAGCTAATGCATATGGTAACACGAATGTCAAGCTTCCTACAATAAATCTTCCTACATTTGATGGGAGCTACAGCAATTGGCTTGAGTTCAGAGATTCATTCAAAGCTTTAGTAGACAGCAATACTAGTCTATCAGAAGTTCAAAAATTTTATTATCTGCAAGCATCTCTAGAAAAAGATGCAAAACAATTGATTAAAGCCATTGAAGTGTCAGCACAAAACTATCAGGTTGCATGGAATCTACTAGCAGATCGCTATGAGAATAAGAAATTGATCATACATAACCAAATTAGAGGTATTTTTGAAACATCTAATCTGTCAAAAGAGTCTTACTCAAGTCTAAGAAATCTATATGACACTGTTACAAAGCATTTACGTTCATTGAAATCATTATAGGTGAAGCTACAGACTCTTGGGATAGATTACTAATTTATATATTAACAAGCAAGTTTGATAATGTTACTCGTAGAGACTGGGAATCTCATAAATGTCAAGATGAACTACCTACTATGAGTGACATGAATATTTTTCTGAAAACAAAATGTGAAATTTTAGAAAAACTTGAACAAAATAAAATTGAAAAATGTAAGCCACAAATATTTACCAAATCCAGTAGTTCATTCATCAGCACAAATAAAATACAGTGTTTGCTATGTAAAAAATCACATAGCATACATAGATGTTACCAATTTTTGAAACTTTCAGTTCCACAAAGATTACTTGAAGTGAAAAAACTCAAAATATGCATTAAATGTTTACGTTGCCATGCTGCTAATCAGTGTACATTTAATGACTGTCCGAAATGTAAGAAACCACATAATCTGTTATTATGTGATGATCAATATATTCAGAGCCATGAAAATAAAACTGTTGATGTGCCTCAAAAAGGATCATCTGATACTTCCTCAGTTAGTGCTAATGTAGTCTTGGACTTAGCATTGTCATCTAGTTCAAATACAAATATTAGCAATTCTCTTCAAGTTGTTACGAAATTTCCAGTGGCGTCCCAAGTTTTATTGTCTACAGCAGTAATAAAAGTAAGAAATCTGGAAAATAATAAGATGAGACTATGTAGAATACTTTTAGACAATGGTTCAATGAGTAATTTCATAACTGAAGGTGTATGTAAAGAATTAAAATTGAATTCAACTAATGTTAATCATGCAGTCAAAGGTGTAGGACAAACATTGTCGAAAATAAGTAAACAAGTATCTATTTCAATATCATCTTATTACACTGATTTCACTATGGAAATCAAATGTCTAGTTTTGCCACAAATTACAGAAAGTTTACCTATGATATCATTTAGTAAACAAGTATTGGAAATGCCTAATCACTTATATCTCGCAGACCCTAATTTCAATATTAGTAGTGATATTGACATGCTATTAGGTGCAGATGTTTTCTGGTCTGTACTTTGTCTTGGTCAAGAACAACTTGGAAAAAATATGCCTATCTTACAAAATACAAGGTTAGGTTGGATAGTTGCAGGAAACCTGAATAGTCAACATTTTGATTCTATTAATTGTTTGACAGTAAATACCGAAGGTTCATTAGATGAAAAAATTGAAAAGTTTTGGCTTATTGAGGAAACTGAAAATCCAGTTCCAGTTTTTTCCAAGGCAGAAAGGTATTGTGAAGACAATTTCAAAACCTCCACAAAACGTGATGAAACTGGACGGTTCATTGTAGAAATTCCATTTAAAAACAATGTAACAAAATTAGGCGACTCACGAATGATGGCATTAAAGCGATTTTATTCTTTAGAACGCAAATTGAATAAGAATCAAAAATTAAAGACAGAATATGTCAAGGTTATGGTAGAATATAAGAAATTAAATCACATGACAAAAATAAATGAAGTTGTTGATCAGAGCACATCTTTTTATTTGCCTCATCATGCTGTGATGAAGGAAACCAGTATAACTACCAAATGTCGTGTGGTTTTCGATGGATCGGCTAAAACTGATACTGGTTTATCACTTAATGATGTACAATTTTCTGGTCCAACACTACAAAATGATTTATTTACAATCCTTCTTAACTTCCGTAAACATAAATATGTTCTCACAGCAGATATTTCGAAAATGTATCGTCAGGTGTTGATTAAAGAAGATCAACAACGATATCAATTGATATTCTGGCGTGAAAATGAAAACGAAGAATTAAAATTATTTCAGTTAAAAACAGTCACCTATGGCACTGCGTCAGCCCCTTACCTAGCAGTTAGATGTTTGATGCAATTGGCATATGATAATCAAGAGCAGTTTCCCTCCGCTTGTTAAATAATTAAAAACTGTTTTTATATTGATGACTTATTAGCAGGAAGTGATTCTGTTGAGGAAATTCTGAAAATCCAACGTGATGTTTCTGAAATATTAAAAAGCGCAGGATTTGAACTTCGTAAATGGCTTTGTAATAAAAAGGAAATTCAATCCAAGTTTCAAATCGACGAAGGGCTGGATGTAGGCATGCTTTATGTGGGAGAACATGAAAATAATAAAACATTAGGAATTTACTGGAATTCTCATTTTGACTTTATTCAATATTATATTCATGACATAAGTATTTCAGGTCAAGTAAGCAAACGTTCAGTACTCTCAAAAATATGCCAAATCTTTGATCCCTTAGGTCTACTAGGGCTTGTAATAATTATTGCAAAACTAATCATCCAAGAGTTGTGGAAACAAAAAATTCCTTGGGACGATGTAATACTGGACCATTTATTGAATCAGTGGGTTAACTTTTACAAAGAATTATATTGTATCAATGAATTCAAAATTCCTAGAATGGTTTTAGTTCCTGATTGCATCAGAATAGAGTGCCATGGTTTTTCTGACGCATCCGAAAAGGCTTATGGAGCATGCATTTATATAAGATGTTTAGAAAAATCTGGCATGTTCAAGTCGCAATTGCTGTGTGCAAAATCAAGGGTTGCTCCAATAAAATCAATAAATCTACCACGCTTGGAATTAAGTGGAGCATTACTCCTTGCAAAATTAATGAAAAGAATTCTTGATAATTTTGATTTAAATATTGACTGTTGTTTTCTATGGACGGATTCAACAATTACGTTAGCTTGGATACAGGGTGATCCAAGTGACCGGAAAACTTTCGTAAGAAATAGGGTGAGTGAAATTCAATCGTTGACTGATGTCTCAGATTGGCATCATGTACAGTCAACTTATAACCCCGCTGATTTATTGTCTCGTGGATGTACACCAAAAACACTAATGGAATCTAAACTGTGGTGGAATGGTCCTGAATGGTTTTCCGTTGATAATTCTGAATGGATCATGAATGACTATAAAATAATTGATAATATTCCAGAACAACGCATTGTTTCAAATTTGTCAGTTAGGGTTGATGATATGAATTTATTTAATAAATTTTCCTCTTTAAGGACATTAAAACGAGTATTAAGCTATATGTTGAGATTCCTGGATAATACAAAGGCACCAGTCAATGAACGTGAAATTGGGCCATTATTGCCCGAAGAATTAGACAAGGCTCTAAAATTATCAATAAAATTAGCACAAATACAAGGATTTACTTATGAATATAATGATCTCATGGATAAAAAATCAGTCAATAAAAAAAGTAAAATATTATCTTTGAATCCTTTTATTCATGATGGGTTAATTCGTGTAGGAGGACGAATCGAAAGATCCAATATAGCCTTTGATAAAAAGCATCCAATCTTACTACCTCAACATCATAAATTAACCGATCTAATTCTAATTGATGAACATGAAAGACTATTTCATTGTGGTGCTCAAAATCTACTTTGTTCTATTCGTGAAAATTTCTGGCCAATTGCTGGAAGAAATACGTGCAAGAAAATTATCAAAAATTGCATCATTTGTTTGAAAGCAAAACCAAAATGCGCTGAGTATTTAATGGGTAACTTACCTGACATTCGTGTTAACAATTATGCTCCTTTCCTGAATGTTGGTATAGATTATGGCGGCCCTTTCCTTCTGAAGGACAGGAAGACTCGTGGTGCAAAAATATTGAAAGCTTACATTTGTTTGTTCGTATGTATGTCCACAAAGGCGATTAATATTGAACTCGTTTCGGAATTAACCACTAAGGCCTTTTTGGCAACTTTGATGAGATTTATAGGTAGAAGGGGCAGACCTGTCAATATTTATTCTGATAATGGGACCAATTATGTAGGAGCCAATAATGAGATTTCTAGTTTATATCAATTTCTAAAAAACCAGTCACAAGACATTGCACATCAACTTTCAAATGAAAATATTAGGTGGCATTTCATACCTGCTCGGTCACCAAATTTCGGTGGGATTTGGGAAGCAGGGATAAAGAGCTCAAAATTTCACATCAAACGTGTAGTTGGAGACGCAAAATTGACATTTGAAGAATTTTCTACAATATTGATTCAAATTGAAGCTATCCTAAACTCCAGACCTTTGTGTCCCTTATCTACTGATCCTGAAGATTTGACGGCGTTGACGCCAGCCCATTTTCTTATTGGAAAAACACTGACTGCATTACCTGAACCTAGTGTAGTAGATGTTCCAGACAATCGTTTAGACCGTTACCAGAGACTTCAAGCTATGTCACAACATTTCTGGGATAGATGGCAGAAAGAATATTTAGCTGAATTACAAACTCGTACCAAATGGAAAGTGAGGTGTCCGGAACTACTAAAGGTTGGATCCATGGTTCTTGTAAAGGGCGACAATAATTGTTTCACCAAGAACTGGCAACTAGGTCGAGTGACAAGACTTCATCCATCAACTACCGATGGAATCACTAGAGTAGCAAGTATCATGACAAGAGGAGGTGAAATTAAACGCACTGTACAGAAGATCTGTGTACTGCCAGTTGAATGAAAGCGAAAGGACAAGAAGAAATAGTGTTGAACAATCTTCAACATAGACTTTTCATGTAACCAGTGTTGAAAGCACTACTTTCAAGGCGGGCGGCATGTTTAAGACTGATTGTTACAAGTGCACGCGAGGGTTGGTAGAACTGCACACGACGAATTGACAATGCATTTTGACAGTGACTTTGGTCCTGTGTTTTGATGTTGACATTTTTCGTGCTGTCATCTGTCTGTCAAAAACTATTTTTATGTTTCATATTTTTTTTTATGTATTCTTTACTTTTAAGAGAGCAATGAATGCTTAAGCTTGTTCAATTAAAAATGTTAAAATGTTTTAAAATAAAAGTAAACCGAGAAAGTATACAGTCCATTTTATAACGAAGTGAATACCAGCTCAACAATTATAAAAGCAAGCATGTTTACTACGCTAGCGCAAGCTATCGAGGCTGCGGTAGACGAAAAAAGAAGTTTTAATCATCAGAAGTTGAAAAATAATGTAACTAAGAATTTTTCTAACGTAAAATGTACATATTGTAATAAGACAGGGCACAAATATGAGAACTGTTTTGCTAGAAGCAACAAAACAAATAATTTTTCTAGATTTCCTTCGAAAGAGATAAAAACTGAAAATGTGCGTGCACTGAATATAACCTGTAGTTACTGTAAAAAGAGAGGGCATCATATCAAAGATCGTTTAAAAAGAAAATTCAACGATAATAAAAAATTCAACGAATCCTATTCCACGAACGCTCACGTCGGGAAACGTGAGCGGACCAGGACAGAGCAGTGCTGTTCATACACAGGTCCGGCACATAAAAATTGCTGCAAACAACCAGTAAATTTTGCAATCAATGTTGTTAGACAAACTCATACAAACTCCTTACAAAATTATACAAACTCCTTACAAACTCGTTCAAACTTCTGAAAACTTATTACAAAATCATACAAAATCCTGACAATCTCATGCAAACTCCTCACAAACTCATACAAACTCCTACAAACTCCTTACAAACTTGTTAACACTCCCTACAAACTCCTTTACAAAATCGTACAAATTCCTTTTCAGCTCATGACACAAATGACGACAATTTCTTTTTTAACCAATTACAAATTTTCCAAGTGCCCCTCAAAGAAAATGGCGGCGAGTGTATTAGAATACCTATTTCGCTAGCTATTGGTAATTATGCAACATTTTTAATAGATACAGGTCCTTATTGAAGTTAAGCGTCACTAATGATGACGAATTTATAGATACAATTTCCTTATCGCATTCAAAGGGCATAACTGACGGAGTAATAACCACATATGGTATATGCAATGGTAAAATCAGTATACAGGATGAACTCATAGAACATAATTTTCATATTGTACCTGATATATTTCTCATTTTATGTGACGGTATCATTGGTAAAGATTTTTTTAAAAAATATGGCTGCACTATAGATTATGAAAATAAGTAATTATGTTTTATTTATAATACAAAAAATATAATTATGAACTTACTTCCTGAAAAGGCTATTACAATTCCTGATAGAACTCAAGTAGTCAAACGCATTCGAATTCCTTCCAATATTGTTTCTCAAACGAATACGTATCTTTGTAAGTCATCAGAAATCGTAAGAAATCGTAGATGGACTCTATATTGGTAACAGTATCATTGAAGTTAAAGATATTCATTAAAATGATGTCAAATTAGATATCGATGCAATAGAAAACTTGAATATAATTTCAGTAAGAAATGACTATCCTTATGGAAACTTGAACAATTTTGAACGTATTCAAACAGTTATTGAAAATTTGAAAACTGGACCATATGACCGAAATCGAACGCAATTCTATAATGGAGCTTTGTAGCGCATTTAATGATTGATTCTATATTGAGGGCGACAAACTTACATATACAGAGTGTACTACACATTCAATGCCTACAACGGACGATATTCCTATTCATGTAAAACCATACAGGTTACCGTTTTTCCAAAAAGAAGAAGTAAGAGGTCAAGTTGAAAAGATGCTAGCCAAGGAAATAATTGTTCCTTCATCAAGTCCTTGGAATTTTCCTTTAATAGTCGTACCACAAAAGGCTGACTCATCGGGCAACAAACTATGGCGTATTGTTGTCGATTTTCGTAAACTAAACGAAAAAACAATTGGAGATGCTTATCCGTTGCCTAATATCATCGATATTCTCGATCAATTAGGAAACTCTAAATATTTCTCTACATTAGACCTTGCCAACGGATTCCACCAAATTTCAGTTTCTGAAAATGATAGGTGTAAAACTGCCTTCAGCACTCCTTTTGGCTTCTATGAGTATCAACAAATGCCATTCGGGCTTAAATCAGCACCAAATTCGTTCCAGCGTTTAATGGACCATTGTTTAGCTGGTCTACAGAATTTGACTTGCTTCGTATACATGGACGATGTAGTTATATACGGAAAAACCTTAGATGAACATAATTCAAAATTAAAAGAAATATTTCCTCGTTTGCGCAAATGTAATTTGAAATTACAACCAGACAAGTGTCAGTTCCTTCAAAATTCATTATGTTATTTAGGTCACGTTATTAACGAACAAGAAATTTTTCCTGATCCTCAAAAAGTAGACTGTGCAAAGAACTTTCCTGTACCTAAATGTTCAAGAGATGTCAAATCGTTCTTAGGTCTTGCCGGCTATTATCGCCGTTTTGTTCAAAATTTTGCAAAAATTGCCCAACCGCTTTATAATTTATTGAAAAAGGACGTAGATTTTATTTGGTCACCTCTGTGTAAAAATGCATTCGAAGAATTGAAAAATCGACTGCAAGGACCGCCGATTCTGCAATATCCTGATTTTTCTCGAGAGATCATTCTGACTACGGATGCCAGTGGCGTAGCAATTGGAGCTATATTATCTCAAGGTAAGATTGGTAGCGATTTACCTATCGCTTATGAGTCGAGAACACTCAGTAAAAGTGAACGAAATTATTCTACCATACAACGTGCACTTTTAGCTATAGTACTTTTCACGAAATTCTTTAAGCCGTACTTATATGGCAGAAAATTCACGATCGTAACCGATCACAAACCGTTGGAATATTTATTCAATTGTAAGGACTCTAATTCTTTACTCAGGAGATGGCGTCTATCACTAGAACAATTCGAATATCAGATTGTTTACAAAAAAGGGGTAAGTAGCACAAATGCCGACGCATTATCAAGAATTCATAAAATGACCTTACGATCTGCAATTCCAAATTCCCAAGAAAACAATGAATATCCTCAAGATCCGCTAGCTTATGACAAATATCTTGATAAACTTGAAAATAGCATAATTCTAAATAAAAATATCCAAGGAATAAATGATGACATCAGCTTGCATAATCTGAAAAATACTCTGTTGTTGATTTTCACAAATAGAATTTTCACTTGTAACAAAATCCTCATAGATAAGCTCGAAAAGCAAAAGGCACACATACAAGAAATATTAGAATCTCATTGCGATAGAGTTCCAAGTTTTATTCCGGTAGAGATAAACAACAGTAAGGTGTTACACACGATAATAATTCTAGACTAACTTATGAAGAATTCTATTATTTGTTGATCCATCTGAAAAATTACCTAATGAAGTATGATATAAAATGTATTTGCTTCGAAAATCCTTCTCATCATATTGATTATTGTTATTTGAAATATACTAACATATTTCCTATGATACGCTATATTTTTCAGAATACCGATATAATCGTGAACATTCATCGTAACAAAATGAATGACAATTCAAGTCAGGTAGAAATTTTGGAGATCTTGAAAGAATTCCATGATCCACCTTTAGGAGGGCATAAGGGCAATATTATTCCTGGCCAAATATGTGTAATCAGATCAAAGAATATATTAAAAAGTGCGATTTATGTCAGAAAAACGAGTCTTCTAGAATTCATAAACAACCAATGACAATAACTACTACAGCAACGAAGCCATTTGAAAAGGTGTCTCTTGATATTTATGGTCCTTTACCTGTTACAAATAATAACAATAAATATTCACTAACTTTCATGGACGATCTCACTAAATTTTCACTAGCAATTCTTATTCCTAATCAAGAATCATCAACTATTGCCGAGAATTTTGTGAGAAATGTTATTTTGAAATTTACTTTTCCAAAATATGTCTTGACGGATCATGGACAAAACTTTCTTAGTCAAATATGCAAAGATGTATGCAAAGTCATGAAAATCCATAAAATTCAAACTACAAGCTACAGGCCTCAATCTAATGGTTCTTTAGAAAGATCCCATAGGAATCTAACCGAATATTTGCGTTGTTTCATAAACAAATCACGAGATGATTGGGATACCTGGATTGACTATGCTATATTTTGTTATAATACCACCATTCATACTGCTACAAATTTTTCACCTCATGAACTTATGTTTGGTTTCAATATCAACCTACCTAGTGCTGTAACCATTTTTAAAAATATATTAATGTAGATATGAATATTTAATCTTACAGGAATAACAGGCTAATGAAAAATCAGCAGAAATGGGGGGAGAATACGGGTACTGGGGCTATTCCCGGTAATAATTGTATTATTTTTCGAAATCCGCCCAACCGATGGAGATCCTCTGTAAAATATAACTACCTCAACGAACTCGACAGGGTTATATTATGAAAATTTGGGAACTATCAATCTTTATAATGATTTTTGGAATTTTCTCACATTTCTTGATTCACATAATATTTATTTAGAATACAAAAATATAAGATATCATCATTCTGAAATAAATTCCATATGTTCAAAACTGAGTGCGAAATCTATTGAAATACGAGAATGTTTACAATTCCTGAATCTCGTGAACTCAACCTTCATTGACCTTACTCAACAAACGAATATGATACTGGACTATGCTGGAAACTTTCCGGCACTTTAACAGTCAGGAGCGCAATACTATGATGAGCAAATAAAACTTTTGAGATCAGATGAGAACCATTTATTGAACCTGATAAAAGAACAGACATCTGTTTCCGAATCTTCCCTAGACAATTTCAAAATCAAAAATAAGGGTACACTATCATTGTGAAATATGGTTTGATAAATTCACAACTACGATTGCAAAACTTAACAGTGAAAACTATCTCATCTGGAGCTTCAAATTGAAATTATTTCCCACCAAAGAAGGATGTTGGGATGTAATAGAGTCCTTTGCCGACGATAGACCAACAAACCGCTGAATGGAAGAAGGAAGACGCACAGGCGTATGCGAATATTGGTCTTCTTATTGAAGACAACCAGATAACTCATATAAAATCTGCAAAAACAGCCAGAGATGCGTGGGAAAGCCTCAGGAAGCAACATCAGCACATTGCTAAAATGATTGAGTATGTAGACAAATTCAAAGATATGGGACAAGAATCATTTACTGGGAAATGGATTGTTGCATTTTTACTAAACAGTTTGCCTCACGAATTTAACAATCTAATCACTGTCTTGGAAACTCGAAAAGACGAGGAACTCACATTCGATTTCGTTAAATCAATACTTATTGATGAATGATCCAGAAAGAGACACAATCAGGAAGGCAAAGAAATGGCAATGAAGATATCAAGCTCTGGATAAAAGTACAATACTATAAGCTGCGGATTCTGCCATAAAAATGGTCATCTTAAAAAAGACTGCTGGAAATACAAACAATGGATGAGCAAGAAATCAGCAACAGTAGAAGAATATGAGAACCAACATGAAGCACAATTCGTAGTGACAAAGATGAGGTCGATGAATGGGTTTTCTTCTTCAAACAGAATCAGGATGAAAACAGTTGGTATGTACATCGACTCTGGTGCTAAATGTCACATGGCAAACAATAGAAATGTGTTCTCAGAATCGAATTCTTCCATAACAGAAGATGTATTTGTGGCAAATGGAATGAAATTACCATCACATGGCGGAAGAAGCGAAACAATCAGTTTCATCAATTTCAATGGATAAGGAGATCAACAAAAAATATGTGATGTTCTATTTGTCCTTGAACTTAAGAAAAATCTGTTATCCGTTAAGAGGTTGGTCACAAATGGGTTCCAAATATTGTTCAAAGAAAATGTATGTATTTTAATGAGAAATGAAGTGCCAATAGCAATTGGAGATGCATCTTCTAATCTATACAAATTGAGACAGAAAAGAGGAGTTATATCAATAGTTGGGAATAATTCTCTTCAGAACTCTATTCATTCATAGCACAGAAGATAAGGTCATCGTGACATGGAAGCTATTGAATCTTTGTGCGAAGAAGATTTGGCCATAGGAATACAAGATGGTAACTGCAAAGATTGCATTTCTATATGTGAAATTTGCACTAGGGGAAAAATGTATCGGACTACATTCCCGAATAAGTCATTGCAGAGATCTGCAAAGATACTAGACTTAATCCATACTGATGTTTGTGGCCCGATGCAAACAGAAACACCTAGAGGACGAAAGTAGTTCATCACCTTCATCGAAGATTTCAGTAAATACACATTCGTATATTTACTTTAAAAAATCAGAAGTATTCGAGAAGACGAAACAATTTATTGAAATGATGAAAACTATGTTTAGAAAAAAGCCGAAGACTCTTCTCTCAGATCTGATCGTGGTGGTAAATAAATATGTGGAATATTTTTTGAAACAGGAACGTATTTCCATGCAATATACTATTCCTTACAATCCCCAACAGAATGGAGTACCAGAAAGAAAAAATCGGTATCTGATGGAAATGCTCCCTGTATGTTATTCGACGCAGATCTTCATAATCGCTATTGGGGTAGAGCAGTTGTAACAGCAAACTATTACCAACACCAATTACCATCAAGATCTATTGATATGACAACGTTTGAAGAATGGTTCAACCAGAAACCGAATTTATCACATATTCAGATATTTGGATAATATGCTTATACTTTGATACCGAAGGACAAACGAAAGAGATTGGATGAAAAGGCAATCAAATCAATTGTCGGATATGATGAAAATTTCAAAGGTAACCGATTGTTAGATCCTGGCACCATGAAGATAAACTTTAGCAGAGATGTGAAATTTTCGAATTCGAATGGAGTTATTGAAAAGGTCACTCCGTATAATGATTTCAGATGTAGAAACTTCATTGGACACTTTTGACAAAACAATTCAAAATTCAATTCAAACTGACAATGTCAATCAATCTGGATTCAGAAATGATTAAGAAGTTGAAAATCTGAACCAAATCCATTCGGAACAGGGACAGGAAGCCGAACTATCAGATCTTTTGGGACGATCAACTAGATCAAATTTTGGTAAGCCGCCAGAGAGATTTGAAGAATATTCCAATATGATCTGCGAAGTCGATGTGCAGAAGGAACCAGAATCCTATGGAGATGCGATGATTGGACCAAATAGCACTGATTGGATGACCGCGATGAAAGACGAAATGCAATCAATTGAAGAAAACAATACTTGGGGGCTAACTAACTTGCCACCAAATAGAAAATCTATAGATTGAAAAAGGGTTTACAAGATGAAACAAGACACTGATGGACGGCACGTTTGGTAGCCCAAGGATTTATTCAACAGTTTGGAATGGACTACAATGAAGTATATGCTCCATTTGTTTGACATACAAAATTCAGAATGATGTTATCAATTGCCAAACGAAAAATGTATGTGAAACATTATGATGCAGAAACGGCATTCTTGAATAAAACATTGAAGGAGGAGATGTACATGAAACAGCCGATTGTTTTTTTGAAGAATGGAAAAGAAAATAAATTTGTAAATTGAAGAAAAGCTTATATGGTCTCAAGCAGATTACACGTGCATAGATTGGGACTATTCGTTCTGCATTAGATAATAATGGATATCAACAAAGCAGAGTTGATCCCTGTTTGTATAGATTTCAAGCATCTGTGGTTGAAATGAATTCAAGTTCAAAATTTAGGAATTGCAGAATTGGCGGACTAATTAGTTCTTCCTTGAGCGTGGCAAATGCATCATCACAAAGTGGTGACCAATGAAATTCTCCTTTTTCTATAAATTATTTATATATAAATATATATAATTATACGGATATGCTAATTTTGCAAAATTGGTTATTGGTAATCGGCGATAATGAGATGCAAGACCAAGGAATGATTTTACATCTTTTTCATTCTTTGGAACTAGGAATTTTTTTATAGACCCAGATAATGTATTTCTTTACGTAGAAAAATAAGGTAAATAAAACATTTAACACCCTGTGAACCTGTCAACACATTTGACATTAATCAGGAAATCAAAGAGGGAGAATTTTTTAACCCAAAGGGAAGGCGCTTATACTGATAGTGGCCATAAAAAGAGAAAGCGGTCAATGGTTTACTTTCATCGCTGAGTGGAATCTGATGAACTCCGCTAGCTAAGTCGATAAATGAGAAATATTTAGATTTTCATAGACTATCAATGATTTCGGTGATATTTGGGAGTGGATAAGCATCTGATTCGGTTATGTCATTAAATTTCCTATAGTCATCTACTCCACAAGTAATAGCGTCGGTACATGTCAGTTCATCACCTTCTAATTGAAATTTTGGCAAATTCGTGAAATTGACTCTTTTTCTACGGAATTAATATGGGTTGTATCAATTTGAGCTCCAAGCATGGCAATTCGTTCACGTTCATTAGGATTTGTAAAATTTAGAACTTGATAATTTTCAAGATCATAAAAATCTAGATCTAGATAGATGAAATTGACTGATTCTTCATTAGAATTTATGAGACGCATTGTACAGATACCATTTTTCGGATCTACTATACAATCACTGGTATATGATCCTGGCTTAATTTCTTTATTCAAACAAAGCATATGCTTCGTTAGTTTTGTGTGTATTTTTGTAAATATTTCGGGCCTTGGAGGCACTATAATGTCATAAGGACTGGTGAACTTGAAAGAAAATGTCAGATTTTCGATAGGTATCGTTAAGAGTGAAGTTTCGTAATTGATATTTGCCTTAAAATTTGATGAAGAATATTTTTCTAGAATACCTTGAGCAGTTATTGAAAAATCATCAGGAACAATGTGAAAAATTTGAATTACTTATAGTTATGTCATCTGATAGTTTTATCTCACCAAAACTGATACCTATGGAGATCACAAACTCATTTGTAATACCTTTGATCTTGATTGGTTTCCTCAGTATAGATGCATCATCTTCAACTTCACTGATTTTGATTATACTCATATCTGACCTTGAATTTAATAGTAAATCCGCGGATTTTGTCATTGGAATAAGTAGAGGTAGATTTACACATGATGAATTGACATGTTCATCTGAGATTGTGGAAACTTTGTGATTCTGGAGGAATTAGATTGAATTGGAGGTTCTGTATTTTCATTCATTTCAGTGTACATGTTTGGTGCTGAGCTAGTATTATTGAGCGATTCGAAATAATTTTTTGAGTTCGTGATATCAAAATGTCCTTGTGAAGAATGCACTACATGGCAGTTCTGAGATCCCGGATCCGAGTCGCACTGCCGTTGTTGGACGTACTCGGCCCTAAGTCGTTTCCCTGGTGATTATTTTGATTTCGTTCATCAATAAATTTTCGCTTGCGACATTCATCTATTGTATGCCCTGGTTTATTACAATATCTACATTCTAATGTTGTTGTTTACGTTTACTTCGGAATTTATGTTAGGATTTCGGGATTGATGATTCAAATATAAAGGAGTTCCTCTGAAATTTGAATTTAAAAAACATTGATCGGTCGTGTGATTATTTCTACATTTGAACCATTTGACTCTTTCGAACTCTTTATTTTTAGGATATTGAGAATTTTGAAAATTTCCAACTTTTATACTTTCGCTCTTCTTCACAGGCAGCTTCTACAGCTCCCGTAAAATTTTCGAATCGACTGGCATTTATGACTTATTGAGTTGGGCCCCTAAGTTCTTCGACAAATGCCTTCAATTCAGTTTTTCTATTCAAATTTTCAATAACGTTGTGAGCTTTTTGTCCTTCACTAGCAATACATGCGTCTGTTAGGTCTAGAGTTAAGCGTTCAATCCTATTTGCAAAATTTCGAACATCTTCATTGGGATATTGGGATATTGTCTAGAGTTCAAAAGTTCTGTTTGAATTTGAGCGATTGTCCGTCGTTCAAGGTAATGACTTTGCAAAATGTTTTCAAAAGCCGGCCAATCATTTATAGTTTTGTATTTGATAATGTTATACGCTGTGCCTGACAATTTAGCTTTAGTAATATTGGAAAACATATCCTTTTGAGCCCTAGTAGTCGCAGTTCCCCATACAAACATCACAGCATGAAAGGGATTGATGTAAATTTCCCCTATTACCATCGAATTCGGGTATCATTTTGAGAGCAAAATCTGCAGTGAATGTCATTTTTGGGATGTTGTTTGGATTTTGTACACGAAGAGGTTCGACCTCTGTTTCTCCAACCATACGCATTCGAACCCGTTCATATGAAACAAAATTGAGATAAATCACTGATAAATGAAAATAATGGGAAAAATACAAAAATAAATGAAAACTTACAATTTTGTTAACTAATTTAGGCTTCCAGAAATTTCTAGTGGATTTCGCACGTCGCAAACAGAAATTTTCTGAGGCAATCTATGTGATCCGGAAAGAGGTTGACTTTCTTCAGCTACCCTGGAGTGCATAAAATTCAGGAAAACAAACGCAGCTGCAGTAGCTTCCTCTTGAATTCGCCGGAAATAACCAAGGCCGGAACAAAACCATCCGTAGCTTCCACGTTGCTGAGTATCTCGCTACTTCACTCAATCCGAGACTCAACCCTTTCTGATCCAACGCAACTTTTCGTAGGAATTCCAACACCAATGAGACAATTTTCACTTGTTCTTAGCTATTCGCTCGAATTCAGCATCCCACACATGACACCACTGTTGTGTTGCGGGTTGGATACGGTGAGCTAAATGATACTCAGGGTCCTGTTAGCTGGTTTTATTCACTAAAGATCAGTTGATGTTGATGGCGATGAACACAGATTGTGTACAGATGTTGAAAATTATAGATGTTCAGTGTTACAAGTTTCGTGGCAAAATTCCTCCAATTTGTCACAGAAGCGACGCTTTCATGACATCAATTTTGACATATGAAAATAAAGAATACAATTTTACTAAATAAAGTCACCTGACAACACGATGTTCTAAATGGAATTTTGTGTTGATCAGCAATATTGACATCGTTTAATTGGAACAGAGAAGTCAGCAGAAATGTAATGTTATTCCTAACATTATGACATCATGTTATCTTTTGTAGCAAGTGTATTTGATAAATATCTATAAAGTTTCTTAAATAAGCAACTGGAATAAATTATAGAATATAATACACGCAGTTTCAAAAAAGTGACGCACTTGATATTTGACCTATCTTCTTAAAAAAAAAAGTCGGCCGATTTTTATTTATTTTTTATTTGTTTGTAGGTAATGCATTTTAATAAGGCCCATGGTTCCATATATGGAACATATAAAATATCAATTTATTAAATCAACCATTTACTTTAGTTCGTGATTATTTCATGATGACCCGTTGTTCTGAATAGGGAACAAATGAAAAATATACAAACCTTGTTGTTTTCGCCATCTGTTGTCATTTTGTGAAAGTTTGAAATCCCCCATGTTTATGAACAGCTGTGAATTTTAGATTTGTAACAGTTCGTGCTGATTTTGTATATTCTTGGTGAGTATTATATCAAAATAAAATAATTAGGCTTATCGTTAGTATAACTAGATGACCTTGTGATAGTAGAACTGCATTTTTCTGAAAAACGCTGTAATTTATCGTCACTTTTGCATTTGTTCCATGTGTGGGACATTGGTCATTGTCGTTAATTTTCCATTTGTTCCAAGGCTGGAACATTGAGCATTGTTAGACATATTATTATTGAATATAACTTTATTTTTGTAGAAAAACCCGACTATGGCTGATTTTCCAAGTGGAAGCGAAGATGATAATCTAAGTGATTCTGATTATGATCCTGAATGTGACGAGAAAGCTACTGCGCTGTCAGATTCATCATCTGCAACTGATATGGAAGACTCGAGTGATGATGATGTCCCTTTGGCTCGTTTTTTACCTGCTGTCAGAAACAGGTTAGGAAAATCAAAACCCAAATGGACCAGAGTCGAACAGAACGATGACCCTTCACATGTTCCAAATTTTGCTCCATATTCACAGAACGAAGAACCCGAAATAGGTAGACCTATCCATTATTCCCAAAATTACTTTTCAAATGACTTGCTAGATCATATAGTGGATCAAAGCAATCTCTATTCAGTACAAAATGACCCCAACAAACCTCTGCAGCTAACAAGAGAAGAATTGGAAGTATTCATAGGAACTATAGTTTACATGTCTATTTTTGGACAGCCACGGCATAGATTGTACTGGACTTCATCATGTAGAGTTTCGAAAGTTGCTGATATGTTATCAAGAAATAGATGGGAAGACATAAAAAAAACTTGCATTTCAATGACAATACAAATCTTCCCCTGAACAGAAACGATCCTGATCGGGATAAATTATTCAAAATCAGACCTATAATCACTCATATGAAACAAAAATTCATTGACCACGTCAAACCCCAAATGCTGTGTGTTGACGAACAAATCGTACCATATAAAGGAAAATCTGCATTGAAGCAATATAATCCTAAAAAACCTAACAAGTGGGGATACAAGATATTCGTATTATGTGACAGCAATGGAGTTACCCATGATTTCGAAATATATACTGGCAAAATCCTTCCAGTACCAGGGAGAGAGGATATTGGAGCTAGTGGTAATATCGTCCTTCATCTAGCATCTTCAGTACCTAAGCACCAGAACCACTTACTATTCTTCGATAATTGGTTTACTTCCCTGAGTTTGATAACAACTCTTCATAAAGATGGAATTCCAAGTTTGGGAACTGTTCGAAAAGACCGACTTCCAGGATTACAGTTCAAAAGTGACAAGGAAATGAAAAAAGAAGGTAGAGGCCTATGAAGAATACAAGACTATCATAGATGGTATCGAAATCCGAGCTTTGAAGTGGTTTGATAATAAAAGTGTGTGTTTGGCCAGTTCGTTTTGTGGATCCCAACCAACTGACAGAGTAGAGCGATTTGATCGTAAAATCAAGACCAGAGTGGATATTTCTCGCCCATTTATGATAAAGCAATATAACAAGTTTATGAGGAGAGTGGATTTGTTGGATGGATTGATATCCTACTATAGAATCAGCCTAAGAAGTAAGAAATGGTACCTGAAAATATTTTTCCATTTCATAGATTTAGTAATGGTAAATGCATGGTTGAGATACAGACAAGATTTGACTGAACAAGGAGTAGATGGGAGGGACATCTTAGATTCCCTTGGCTTCAGAGCAGAGGTAGCTGAAGGACTTTGCTTGATGGGAAAAGGAAAAGAAAACATGAAGAGGAGAGGTAGGCCCAGTAGTAGCGGAAGTATAGAAAGAGAATATCAGATGAAGAAAAATAATGCCACAAAACCAATTCCACAGTTTGACGTGCGCACTGATAATGTAGGTCATTTTCCAATTGAGAAGGAAAAACGTCAAAGGTGTAAAAAACCCAATTGTGGACTGAAAACTCCTACATTCTGTGTGAAATGTGGAATCTATTTATGTTTCAACAAAAATAGAAATTGTTTCACTGAGTTCCATCGTTGACCATAGTTCCATTCTTGGTACATTTAACTTATTTTTTTGTTCGAAATAAAAATGATTCGCATTCATACTCTACTATTTCATTAACCATATTTCATCCAAATAAACCTATTTTAAAAATTCTATCTACTCTGTATATAAATTCGGGCCTCAAGAGGTTTAAAAAAAAATAAAGAGAACAATTTTTTCAAAGCCTCCTCGATGGTGGTGGAATAACTCGAACAATGATTTATTCTTTATTTTTGACTCACCCTGTGTGTTAATTGAGTAATGGTATACAAAGTGCTTACACCCTTTACGAAAGAGGCTTCTTTTGCGAGCATTTTGTTTTTTTATTCATTGATTTATCTCTGGAATTTTTCGAATTACAGCTTTTTTGCTTATACCTCACGCTTATCCCACAAATTAAATTTATTGAAGGATCAGAGTACTCGAAATTGATTGGGTTGTACTATGGTAGGATCACATTGTCTTTACTTGATGGGACCTTTGCAGACCGATTTGTTATGTGATTTCAAATGAGGAATGGAAATCTACAACACGCCACGTTGGTCGTGACAAATGTTATGAGGAAAAATCGAGAAATAATTACAATTTTAAAATTTTTAAATTTAATTGTTGTACCTACTGGTCTAATAGAGATATCTAAATGATTCTTGCGCTGATCGATAGACTTATGTATGTACTTCATAATGTCTATTCAGTAATCCATAATTTTTGAATAACATTTTGAAAAAATCACATTATTCACTTCCCTTTTAGAAATTTCAATAAAATATTTTTGATTTATCTCGCTGAAACTCATACATCGTTAATCCAATACAGATATTTTTTACACCAAAAACTGCGGAATTCGTTTCTAAATATTTCGTCCCGCTTATGTATAGATCTAGGTAGAATGGTAAATCAGCTACAGGCAATTGAACGCAACGGTACTCACTGTTCTTCGTTGCCCCGCCGCCATCCCTCAGCGCTTAGATACCCATGTTAATCGTGCCTGATGCCATTGAAATCTCCGATTGAAATACTGAACACTGAACTTGTGGTCTTTAGTAGCTGATTCTGCTTTAGGTTGAAATAATACAAAATAATTACCAAAATATGTATTTATATTCAAATATAGGTATGGATCGTCAAGTACCTATTTCTCATATTCCATTTCATCAAAAATGTAATCATTGTAAATATAATGCTTTACACAATTTTATTGATTTATATTTCGAAAAAGGTTTCAGCTTCATCAATTTCTACATGTTCTTCTCTGGAACGCCGTAGAGAAGTTGGCGATCTGGCTCTATTTTAAAGATATTTTCATGGACAATGCTCTTCTGAAATATCAACAATTGTTCCTCCCTTGGTAGTCCCCACGAGATTGATCCGTCGAGTTGAGGCTTCGCACCCCTTCGTGGTTACTTTGGGACCTGCAGAACATCTCTTTCCAAAGATTTGTTCATCCAACGAGCAGCTAGGCTCTGGAACACATTGCCAAGGGAGGTGTTCCCCGAGGCATATAACCTCCAGAAACTTACGAAGAACACCAATTCCTACCTTAATTTCCTTGGTTCTCACGATGTTCTCTTCCCTTTTAGTGGGAACCAGAACATAAAAAAAAATATTATAACAAGATTTTCTGCACTTGCATTCATCAGTGCAGAACATTCCTTCTTTCTTGCATATCACTTGCCATTAATGCAGTTGGCATCATTGCAGTGTAAGTCTAAAATTTGTCTCACATTATCTAGTGTTTGGGTCAAACACATTAATTTTTGGAGTAAGTAATTGTGGCCCCCTTTTTTCTGTCAACCAAATTATTTCGGATCTTGCTGATGATACAAACCTACGCGACAACATTAATATTTGGTCATAGCAACAGATTTTTTGAATTTTTTCCATAGAATTAGCTTGGCCTGGTTGAGATCTTGGCAGGTCTCTTGTTTGTATAGGTAAATGGCAAATTCTCTAGCAATTCCCTTACTTTTCTCAACATTTTCAATTCGATCCAGACATAAGTTCTCCCTCATTTTTGATATATATATCTCATCCTGATTTTTTCTCAATCTCAAAAAACGAACTGGTTGTATCACATCCTGTTTAAACATGGAATGCAGGTAATCCATCGCAAGTACATTTTTGCTATATCGTAGATTGCATTAAATCTCCTTCTATTTGTGAAAGATGTACCATGGCCCTTCCCCATAATATGTATATGGTATTGGATCTAACATTATCATAATTCCAATAATAATACAGAAGAAGAACGAAGACATCCGTGTCATCTGACTTTATTATCATTTTATTGTGACGCTGATGGGAAATGTGGAGAATCAAACGAGTATCAGCTTGCTTTTGGGTGTATGATAAATTGACATTCATCATACAGGGCGTGGAAATGAATTCTGAATTGAGACTCTATCACGAATCTGCGATTAGAGGTCTATAAAAATCACAAGTTTCCATCGTTCAAGTTTGAACCCCCTGATTGGGTATGAAAGTGTTGAAAAGGAATATTCTCAGATAAATTATGAACATACAAAAATGGATATATATTTATATAAAGCAATACATTGAGAATTCGCATTCTCTATTGGATGAGAATATTTACTCTTTTTCAGTTAATTCAATAGAAAACAACTACTTTCAGAAATTTTCATATTTTATTTTCAAACTCTTATCGTGTGTGTTCAATAGATATAATTCAATGTTCGTCGTGGCATATAGCCAGGAAAGTAGTTGTTTTCTATTGAATTAACTGAAAAAGAGTAAATATTCTCATCACATAGAGAATGCGAATTCTCAATGTATTGCTTTATATAAATATATATCCATTTTTGTATGTTCATAATTTATCTGAGAATATTCCTTTTCGAGTATCAGCTTCTTCATGATTGCATCTCAAATGGGATTCTTCTGTAGTTTCAAAATGATGTATCTAAGAAATCACCAGATAAAATACAGTATAGTATTGACATATCGATTTTGTAACCTCCACTAATATTTCTGCATCCTCCAATCGTCCAGCAATAATAATCTCCTTTTTAGTACGTAATCGTAAATGAGGTTCGATAAAATATTTGGTGACACACTTTATGAGGGACATACCTTATATGCTGTCCTCTACTAATACTTTCGCTGCTTTTTATTGAATTTTCTAAATCATATCGATCGAATATAATTGAAATTGTTCGACATGTCTGATGATCTTTGAATATGCGAATCATGTTGTTCAGCAGTACTTCATCTAATTCCTGGAATGTTCTGAATGCCTATCAATTTCTTGTAGAAGTATCATGCCAAATATGAAACAGGAATCAATTTCTGGAGGTGAATCAAACATAGTCGAATAATATGTTTCGAATTTAGTAGCGAGATCGGATTTAGCAATTTTTATCATAATTCTATCTTCATGGAAAATAAAGACAGGAACAGCAGTTGATTCATAACTCATGATATCTGCGAAATCCATGTCCTTATATTGAGCTCAATAATTGATCAGAACTATCTGCAGTGATTATTTCACGAACTCCCAATTCATCATTATTGATACAAGTCATCCGTATCGAATAAAGGAACAATAAATACTGCCCAAGTTACAGAAATTACTTTATGACAGTTCCTATTTTATGTTGGCGCGATGGACGCCGGCGGGGTTGCCACGAGGAAGAAAACGGTGTGCATCATTGCGTTCAAATAGCTGCAGCTAATTTATTATCAAAAATGGATCTATATATATGCGAGACAGAATATTCGCAAAAGAAGTCCGCAGTTTTTGGTGTAAAAAATATTCAGAATGGATTAATGTATGACTTTTAGCGGAATGAATAAAATACATTTTATTGAAATTTTCGAAAGTGAACTGAATTATGTGATTCATTCAATTTTTTATTCAAATTGTGGAACAATGAATCAACATTATTGAAGTACATATATTGGCCTATCGAACAGCTGAAGAATCATCCAGATATATGTAATATTTAGATCAATAGTTACAGCGATTATAAATCAAAATTTGAAAATTTCAATTAATTCTCGTTTTTTTCTTATAACTTCTGTCTCGACCAACATGGCGTGTTGTAGATTTCCATTCCCAATGTAAAATTACATGACAAATCGATCTTCACGGGTCCCATTAAGTTATACCGGAATTTTGGGTAGGTCTTAAAACGAGCGATTTCGCTGCCTCCCCCTCCGCACTATGAGTTGTTTATTGTAGTGTGGTAGTTAAGACTGTTTGTCGATGCAGTTTTCATGAAATGCTGATGTTTTTATATTCGATAATCATTCGCACATGAGAGTTGAGGAACACAAGGTGAAACTTTCTGTGACCAATCATGATTGTTATATCATAACCAATCAATTCAAGAAAGATGGTGATATATTGGGAGGAAATCCAAAACGTGCCTCAATGGTAGGCTCTTCAGGATGCGGTGAAACTGATTGTATGATCAGTTTGCTAGATGAACCAAATGGATTGAGATTCGAAAATGTGTATCTGTATTCCAAGTCCCTGCATCAATCAAAATATGAATATTTGAAGTTGCTGCTCAAACCGTTGAAGGAGATTGGATATTTCAAATAGCATAATGAAGAAGAAGTAATTACTCCGAATGAAGTAGCTCCAAATCCAATTATTATATTCGATGACATAGCCACATGCAAGCAAAACATTATCAGAGATTTTTTTCGTTCTGGACAACACAAAAACAGATGTATTCTATTTATGTCAGACTCATAGTTTTATACCAAAACAATTGATAAGAGATAATAGCAACCTCATCATCATTTTTAAGCAAGATGTCATTATGAGGGTGTCTTAAAATTGGAACATATACTTTCCGAGGACTCATTTCATGGGACTCCTAGGTGAATGTGACAATGACATCCTTCCAAAGGGTGAATAATGAAAATGGTTTTAATATTCAGCAATAAGAACATAAGTGGATAATACTCACATAAATTATAATATTCAAACATGTTGGTAAATTGTTTTCTACTTATTGATTTACACGTATGTACCTATACGTGAATAAAAAAGTAATGGTCTTACCTGTAAAGTCAAATTCTTCTTGATATTCTTAGTCACATGACCTGTAGATTTTTCGATATCTCTTCTCTCAGTCTCAATATTTTCACGTAGTGAACTTTCTCGTTTATGTAACCTATATACATCTCTTTTACTGGAATTTTCCTCATTCTTGAATGTTTTTCTATTTGAAGGGCAAGGTACTTTCACCTTGATTTCCTCTAACCGCTTCGTTTTCTTCTTATGGCTTTTGAATTTTCTAGGTGTCTCATTTTCTAAAGTCAGCGTATAAGCGATGGCATTTCGGCTTCTTACAGTCTTCTTCAATTTGAACTGACAATGAAAACAATAATGTCCATTCTGAGATTTAGATTGTTTGGTGCAAGTACAATATTCTTCCATTCTTCGGAAACTGTCACTGGTGGCATTTGTGTCATTAACAACATCCTTTTCTGGACCTGTATAGCATACGGAAGTTAAAATTGGTTTCTTCCCTAGACAATGATGACACAGAGGATATTCCTGATTGTTGCTTCGCAGCAGAGAAACGTTTTCAATATTTGTTCTCATTTTACAACAAATACACGTGAGATCAGATGTAGCTGAATTTTCAGAAACGGTATTGCCGGAAGATGTTTCTGAAAAAGAGAAAGATACAATCCATTTTTGAAATGGGTACCTCATATGCGATCTGAATATTCACTGAATGAGGTGTAAATGAGCGATTATTTCTAATGTTAGAAATAGTCGACGTCATAGTGACCCCAACATAAGTATCCGATTCTTTTCAAAAAATTAAAATATTTGTACATTTGAATGAAATTGATCTTTTGAATTGAGATGAGTAATGTGTTTCAAAAGCCACATAAAAACAGCTGATTATATATCTCTTGATGAATAATTTTTCAAATACCCCGACCATGACAAATAAAGACCATTATTTCATCTTCTCAAGCAACAAATATTTCAATTCAATCGAACCGTAACCCAGACGGGGGGCGAGGCATAGATGAAAAAATTCGGGTAGTTCTCTGATTGTTTGTTAGGTATGTTGTATTTATAGGCAACCTCGCCAATGCGCCGGAAGTGCCACTAACGCCAAAAATAGGCGAAATTCTTGAACTTGTTCCAAGTTTTTGATGTTTCAGCATGAAAGACTGGTTTGACTAGAAAAAACATTTGGCCTATTATTTGACGGACATCAAATTATCCACTATTCAAAAAGAGAATCACCATGAGCATACAACTCCCGAAGTTACAGCCATTCAAATTAAGAGCAAATTTTGAAATTTAAAAAATAGGTTTCAGCCATTATTTACGATGTTCACTGTGAAGCGATGACTTTCCAGCAAAGTCGAATGGAACTGTCTTCAAAGATAAGAAATGGAATTTCAAATCGTAATTCAACTAGGGTTCTTGTCATGGATAGCTTCTGTGATATAGCTTTTGGAATTTTGAGCGCACTTCCAACAAATAAATAACATGAAATGTAAAAAAGAACAGTGTTACTAAAAAATAAGAGTTGTTGGTACAATTACATTGAATTTCCTCAAATTGTATGTAACTCACATGAAAGATTTCACATTCAGGTGTTGTGAAGTACCCTACACACCCTCTACGAGGTGCTACTGATTTTATTACTATTTTTGATTACATTAATTCTCATGATGCCATATTGCGTTATTAATTATTGCAATCTCTATTTTTATGCTGATGGTATTTTATTCGCGAATAAGCTTGCTGACTCCAAATGTTCTACATACCTACCATTTTGCATGTCATTTTTCTATTGGTCAATTACCATCACGCGACGGCGTCTTGGTGACACTTAGGCGTCTTTATGCGTCAGCTATAAAAGTGGAGATTGTTAGAATAAAAGGTAGATTATCACTCGACACCGCACTGAATGTAATTCCTGTATGCCGAGAATGTCAACCGGCATTTTGTGGTAACTGTCGCAAGTTTTGAATACATCTTTTGTGGAACCAGAGATCAGTTGTGTTTTCTTGATTCTTCCAACCCCAACTACAACAGTGGTGTCAGGTGTTTTGGGTGTTAAATTCCAGCGAAAGAGCTGAAATTGTGGATAACCGGCGTTAGGTGGTTGAAAGTAAATTTCAGCGAACAGCCGCGCGTTAAAAGTATCCCTTTTTGCTGTTGGAATACCTACGTAAAAAGTAGTTGTTGGGCATCGAGAACACAATCTGTTCCACAATCATCGTAGATCGTCGCTTCAGAGCATCCATCTTCATTCATCTGGATACCAGGAAGTGCATAGTGTTAGTGTCAAGTGTTAATCCGCACGCATCGTCATAGATCTTCGCTTCAGGGCAGCCATCTCCTTCCATCTTGATATCAGGAAGTGCAAAGTGTCAGTGGCAAGTGTTAATCCACAGGGATATCCAAATTCGTCATCATCATTAAGGTATTCATATTTTTGTAACATTGTCCATTTATTGTCTAATTTTTGTATCATTTTTGATGGTAGATATAGCTAATTTACATATACCAGCAGCTGATCAGGAAAATCAGCCCCCTATCGACATTGCAGATATGGCATTCACAAACGAATTTGCATTTAAAATGATCCCTGAATTTGATGGGAATCGAGAAAACTTACACAAATTTTTATCATGCTGTGATGTCGTTTGGGAAATTGCTAACACGAGGGCACAACAAGTAATGTTCATGCATATAGCTAAATCCAAATTATCTGGCCCAGCCTATAATGTAATCAAGTATAAAGTAATGGATGATTGGCCAGCATTCAAGTTAATTTTACAAAGTCAGTACCTTGAGCGAAGGACCATTGCTCAGATTCAAACGGAGTTATTGAGCGCACGACAATATCCCAACGAGGATGTTCGAGCGTTTGCTAATAGAATAGAAAAACTCACCATAGATCTGAATGACGCTTGCGTAGCTAGTGAAGGACAGAACGCTAGAGTAACTATAGAAAATTTAAACAAAAAATCATCACTAAAGGCTTTTGTTGACGGACTACGAAGTCCATTTCAGTTAGTTATAAAGGCTAGCAGGTTTGATGACTTCACAAATGCTGTAGAGGCAGCTTGTGAGGAGGAAAGAAATTTCAGAACAAAACAAAACTTTCAACCAACTTTCCATTTCAGAAATAAGGACAAAACGAAATTCAAATGCTATAAATGCGGCAAAAATAATCACAATTCCGATCAATGTTATGCAAATACTAGATTTCCTTCCTATCCGCGTCCAACCCACAATCCTATCAAAATTGAAGCAAATGTTAACAATATACGGCTGGAATGCCGATATTGTAAGAAACCCGGACATTCAATAGAAGAGTGTCGAAAACGGATTTATAACAATTCTCGGAGGAATACGAATGATTCTAACTACCAAAACCAGTCCAGTAACCTCGGCGTTCGGACCAATAATAGGAGTTCCAGTTCAAACTATTCTCAGGGAAACGACCAAGGGCCGAGCACATCCACTGGCGGTATGACTCTGGCCCGCGACCTCAAGGCCGCCAAGTAAATGAATCCCTGCATATGTCAAAGCATTCTCCCAGTAAAAATAACATCAGTGCATTGGGAGAAGAGCGACATCAAATCAACGAAGTAAATGAATCACTGTGTATATCTAAGCATTCTCCCAGTAAAAATAACATCAGTGCATTGGGAGAAGAGCAAATTTGCAGTAACTCGACCGAATTCAATCCAAAAGAAATAAATACTAATAAGAACCTTGAAATATTTACTGTTATAAGCGAACTTACGAACTCATCCTGCGTAAATCTTCCATTACAGCTATCATGTACAAAGTCCGCAAATTTATTGTTAGACACTGGATCAGATATCAGCATTCTCAAACTCTCTCAAGTTGATGACGACTGTTTCATTTATACCGACAAAACAGTAAAAATAAAAGGAATAACAAGCGAATGTGTTAGTTCTATCGGTGTAAGTTACGGCGAGATAAAATTATCAAACGATATAAGTATTACACACATTTTTCATATCGTTCCAGACGAATTTTCCATTTCTACCCAAGGTATCATAGGAAAAGATTTTCTGTCCAAGTTCAAAGCAAAAATTAATTATGAAACTTCACTTCTCTCAATTCCAATTTGCAACAAGATATTCACATACCAAATGACAAGTCCGTTCGAAATCGTGGTACCTCCCAGATCAGAATTCATAACAAAAATTTATACTAATTTCTCGCAACCAAAAATCTGCTTCAATAAGGAAGTTAAACCCGGGCTACATACCGGTAATTGCATTGTTGAACAAAAAAATGGTACTTGCACAATAAGTTTAATAAATTCCAGTGAGGAGTTTCAAACTTTCAATAGTTCAGAACTCGAGTTCGATGATCTTGAAAACTATAATGTGATTGATTTTATAAATGTTTCCGACAAAAGCAGGATATCTCGTTTAGAAGCACAGATTGACACATCCCATATGAACTTCGAAGAACGCGAGTCAATCTTAGATATTTGTCAAAATTTCAATGAGTTGTTCCATCTAGAAGGAGACAAATTGACAAGTACAGACGCAATTACGTATTCTATTCCACTGACATCAAAAACACCGGTATTTGTCAAACCCTATCGACTTCCTGAACATCAAAAAGGAGAAATCAAACAGCAGATACAAACTCTGTTAGATCAAGATATCATAGAACCCAGTCATTCACCTTATAACTCTCCTATTCTGATAGTCCCAAAAAAGGCCGATAAGGATGGTAATAAACGTTGGCGATTAGTGGTAGATTACAGAAAGTTGAACAGTATAACCGAATCTGATGCATACCCCTTGCCAAATATCACGGAAATCATAGATAGTTTAGGAAAATCCAAATATTTTTCAGTTTTAGACTTGGCAAGTGGCTTTCATCAAATTCCCCTCAGTGAAGACAGTAAGCCATGCACTGCATTCTCTTTCTATGGTCATTACCAGTACAAAAAACTTCCCTTCGGTTTACGAAATTCCCCCTCCTTATTCTCACGCTTGATGTCAAATGTTTTAACCGGTATACAAGGTCTCAAATGCTTTGTATATTTAGACGATATTGTGGTTTTTGGTAATTCCTTGAAGGATCATAATTCTAAGTTGCTGGACGTATTCAATCGATTGCGGCAATTCAAACTCAAACTTCAGCCAAATAAGTGTGCATTTCTGCGTAAGGAAATCAACTACCTAGGCCATGTTATTACCGAGAATGGAATTAAACCCGACCCTAATAAGGTCGTGGCTGTCAAGAATTTTCCAATACCAAAAACTGTAAAGGACGTGAAATCATTCTTGGGCCTAGCTTCCTACGCAAAAATAGCGTACCCCTTAAATAACCTCTTGAAAAAAACCGTTCAGTTCGAATGGACATCTTTGTGTGATGCAGCTTTCGCCAATTTAAAAGAAAAACTCATCAGTCCGCCCATCCTTCAGTATCCCGATTTCGAGAAAGAATTCATTCTCACAACGGATGCCAGTCAGTATGGCATAGGGTCAGTGCTTTCTCAAGGTGAAATTGGATCCGATCTACCCGTTGCGTATGCAAGCCGCACGTTAAATAAAGCCGAGCAAAATTATTCAACCATTGAACGCGAGCTCGTAAGCATTACATGGTCAGTACAACATTATAGACCATATTTGTTTGGAAAAAGATTCAAAATTGTCTCAGATCATAAACCGCTCACCTTTCTTTTTTCTCATACTGACCCGTCATCCCGTCTAACTCGACTTAGATTAAAACTGGAGGAATACGATTACGAGATTGTTTTTAAACGCGGAGTTCAGAATACCAATGCCGATTGTTTGTCAAGAATTCACATCATAAATAAAACAGATGAAAAAAACGCCTATGAAAAATATCTCGAAGAAATTGAATCGAAAATTATCACTAATTCAAATATCATAGATACTGATCAAAATATCGACCAAAGTCCGACGGAAGAAGACGTATTCCATTTTACTGATAGCCAATTCACATCATTATCCGATTATAAGGGTAGTACTTATGAACTTCTAGCCCAAAATAAGAAAATTCAACAAATTGCACAATTACAGATCGATCAAAGATATTTCTTATATGTCATTATCAAGCAATCAGAAACTGACAAGGCTGATTATAAAAATGTATTCTTGTCTCTTCAAAATCTGAAAGAATTCTGTATTTCAAAGAAAATCAATTCTCTAGCCGTCTCAAGCAGAGAACTAGCCAGTGAGCATCTGAAATTCGAATCTGTTAGGATAATGCTACGGTACATTTTCAAGAATACTAATATCAAAGTAAAAATTTACCACGGAAACATTCAAGCCGAACTATCACCTCATGAAATCCAGCTGATCCTGAAAGAGTATCACATAAATCCTTTGGGTGGACATGAAGGTGTCCACCGGTCATATAAACGAATAAAGCAATATTACAGATGGCATAACATGTACAAAGATATAAAAAAATTCATTAATTCCTGCGAAAAGTGTCAGAAAAACAAGTGTTCAAAGAAAACTAAACTGCCCATGACCATAACAACAACATCTACTCGACCTTTCGAAAAAATATTTCTAGATATTGTTGGGCCCCTAAATCAAACCGAGCAATTCAACAAGTACCTATTGACGTTTCAAGACGATCTAACCAAATTCTCCATTGCAATTCCAATTCCAGATCAAACCGCCCATACAGTAGCTTATAATTTCACTACGAAAATAATATGTCAATACGGGACGCCCGTCTCCTTAGTCACCGATCAAGGTACAAATTTCCTCAGTGAAATTTTTAAAGAAACGTGTAGAATTTTGAAGATCAAACAAATACAATGTTCCAGTTACCATCCACAAAGCAATGGCAGCGTGGAAAGATCTCATAGAACTTTGGTGGAATATCTTCGAAATTATATAAACAAAGACATGAATAACTGGGACGACTTCATGCCATTCGCAACATTTGTTTTCAATACCACCCCTCATACCTCTACGGGTTATACCCCGTTTGAGCTACTATACGGTCATAAAGCAACATTACCTACCGCTCTTACCAAATCCCCAGAGTTACTGTATAGTTACGATGACTATTTCGATGAGATGAAATCACGAATGCAACACTCCCATCAAATAGCCCGAGAAACAATACTAAAACATAAAGAGATAGCCAAAACTTACTATGACAAGAATTCCAACCCACTAAAAATATCTAAAGGAGATAAGGTATTATTAAAAAATGAACATATTACCCCTGGTAAAAGTAAAAAATTACAACCCCAATTTTCAGGTCCATACGAAGTCGTATCAGTAGATTCGGATACCAATTGTACCATAATGATCAAACGGAAGCCTACTAAGGTGCATTTTAATCGTTTGAAATTATTCAATGAAGAAATATAGCGAGCAACTACCATTCCGGTACTCTTTGTTACAGATATCCAGTCAATCCAAATGAGTCACTCCCGGACCATTGTTTCCTGCATCCTTACCCTCTTGGAAATATCAATGAGTAATGCATATGACGTTAGTACGTATTACAACAATACTCCATTGCAATCGAATCCAGGTCTTTATTATGAAAAAATTGGGAAACTAAGCCTTTATAACGACGAGTGGAAGTTAGTGACATATCTAGAACTAGACGAGTACCATAAGGAATTCAAGTCGATTTTATTTTATAATAAGGAAGTTAAGAAACTGTGTTCACTAGCTGTGCAACGGCGTATAGAAACTACAGAATGTAATTCAATTGTAAATATTTTAGACTATTCTATAAGCCGTATGATGGATCAGGATAAATTAATTATGGAAATGTTAGGTGTTGACGGCAATGTTAGAAGAATCTCAAAACGGGGATTATTCAATTTTGTTGGTTCTGCATCTAAGACGCTGTTCGGCACTTTAGATACCGAAGATGCTGAATATTACAATAGCCAAATCGAGAAAATCAAAAATAACGAAAAACACGTAACTACACTGTTGAAGGAGCAAATGTCCGTCGTACAGGGTACAATACACTCCGTAAACAAAACAATGTATCAATTTGATCAAAATATTGTAGTATTAAAATCCAAACTTATTGAATTCCAGAATGCTATCAGTAATTATAGTGACAATCATAGTAAAATCGATTACAATTTTCAGTTATCATTAAAAATAAATGAATTGGTTACCCTTTTGGAATTAATTCAAACTAATTTCAAGGAACAACAGGAAAACCTGTTAGATATAATTATTTATGCAATAAAAGGGTCACTTCACCCATTAGTCATTAGTCCAATGAGGTTAGTGAAAGAATTATCAAATCTTCAAAGTTTCACAGATAAACTTAACTTTCCAGTCAGCCCGCTGATGGAAAACACCCATGTTTTATATAATTTACTGAAAACCAATGTGTACTATTATAAGAATAAGATTGCCTTTGTATTATTGATTCCATTAGTAGATCCACGCACATATGATATCATGAAAATTTCTAGCACACTCACAAGACTTACAGAAAATAAATTTACTTTTATCGTGCCTCAAAAACCCTATCTTATTATCGATATGGTCAAACAACATTATTTTATGATGAATGATATTGAATTATCTTTGTGTAAATCTCCCATTCAAAACACTTACATCTGTGAGCAAACAAAACCTATTCTTTTAGTCCATCTGCATGGCGGATGTGAGTCAAGTATGTTCGTGCCTATCAAAGAAATTCCGAAAACATGCGAAAGACGAATAATACAATTGAATTTTCCAATTTTTATCCAATTGGCGAATCAGAATTCTTGGCTCTATGCAGTACCGACAGAAGAATATATTGATATAAACTGTAAAAACGACGAAAACCGTATTTCAATAAAAATACACGGTACTGGTATATTCCGAATAAACCCCAATTGTTCAGCAATCACAAAAACAATGATTCTTACACCTCATCAGCATTTTGCAAACGAGTTGTTAATAAGCTATGTACCACCTTTGAATATCACCAATAGTATACATTTCAATCTTAGTTTATTAAATTCGAGTAGGTCTCTGAAACTCAATGCTCCTACAATCGTAGAGTCAAATGATTTGAACACCCTTACAAGGTTGAGTCAAGACCTTGACTCGTTAGAAATTCAAGCAAATCGAGATAACAATGTATTGTTCGAATCCAGGCCGCTATCTTTTCACGACGTTTCAATTTATTCATTGTTGATAATCATTTTATTAGGAGTTTCGGGTTACAGCCTTCGGTCAAGAATTACTAGTATGTGTGTAAACAATAAATTGAAAACAGATGGCACAATTACTCAGACACATGCGTCAGCTGAGATGGAAGTGCAAGAAAGAAATGAAGATGAGGAGAGAGCAGAAAATTGTACTAACCCACGGTACAATTTTCAACATTAAGGGGGAGGTGTTGTGAAGTACCCTTCACACCCTCTACGAGGTGCTACTGATTTCATTACTATTTTTGATTACATTAATTCTCATGATGCCATATTGCGTTATTAATTATTGCAATCTCTATTTTTATGCTGATGGTATTTTATTCGCGAATAAGCTTGCTGACTCCAAATGTTCTACATACCTACCATTTTGCATGTCATTTTTCTATTGGTCAATTACCATCACGCGACGGCGTCTTGGTGACACTTAGGCGTCTTTATGCGTCAGCTATAAAAGTGGAGATTGTTAGAATAAAAGGTAGATTATCACTCGACACCGCACTGAATGTAATTCCTGTATGCCGAGAATGTCAACCGGCATTTTGTGGTAACTGTCGCAAGTTTTGAATACATCTTTTGTGGAACCAGAGATCAGTTGTGTTTTCTTGATTCTTCCAACCCCAACTACAACACAGGGAAATAATAAATGTAACATTAAATATCAATTGATATTTTAATTATCCTGGACCTTCTTGAAGGGTCTGGAGTTGAGATAAGTTTTTTTGCTGAACCAATACCCTTTTGTTCCTCAGGTGATTTATAGTTGATTATCTGAAGAGATCTGCGACGAATAGATCGTTATTCATAAATTATTATAATCACTTCGTATTTATGTTCATGTGTCACAATAATTTTGTACTCATATGTCAATAGATAATATTTCTATAAGATGCATAATAACTATCCATAATATTATTATAAGTATACAGGGTGTCCCTGAAAGGTCTGTACAGAATCTCAGCACATATTTCTGAGGTCAAAATTGTTGGAAAATATATAGAGATACTTCCATTATGTGATATACCCTGTATATGTTGTTGTTTCGAATATTGTTCAGTTGTTGATTTATCATTCAAAAGATAAGTCTCTGATTTCGTCCCCTCGTACCTCTAATGCATCACACTCTGCTATCAGGTTATGGGCCCAGGATTTCATCAATAGTGTGAACAGATATCAAGGAGAGTGAATATAAGACTTGAAAATTATCAGGAGATTCCAGAAAGAAAAAATATTTTTTTTACAGTTCCAAAGATTTTCGCCTAAAATGTCACTGGAAGAAATGAAATTAGAAATTGCTAAGCTCAGAAAGGAAGTTGAACTCAAGACAGCAACGAAATCTACTATCATTTCCAGTTCAGTGGGTGGTTTAGCGGAGGCGAAACATCTAGATGGTTCGAACTATAGTGAATGGAAGTTTTGGATGAAAAACTTTTTGATCGATGCTGGTCTATGGAAATGTGTTGAACCGACAACGGATGAAGTGGTAGATCCAGAAACCATGTGCTGCAGCCGAAACAAAGAAAGCCACTACAGCGAGAGAAGCATGGGAGAATCTCAAGAAAACCTACGAAAATTCTGGAATCGTACGGTTGGTTGGTCTGTACTCAAGTGTTTTCCGAACTAAATTCGAAAACTGTTCTTCAATGCAAGATTACATCGACAGGATAATCAAGATATCAGAACAACTCGAGAATGTGGGGGAACCATTCAATGACAATTTTGTTGGTGGTATTATACTTGGTGGTTTACCAGATGAGTACAAACCTTTAATATTGGGAATACAAGGTTCCAAACAAACAACCTCGACTGAATTCGTGAAAAACTTATTACTGCAAGAGAATATCAAAAGCATGGCTAATGAATCATCATCGGAATCAGCATTTCTCAGCATAAAATTCACGAAATACAAATCGAAAAAAGGTCCGAGGTGCTACAATTATTGTAATCAGTATAATAAAAAATCCAACGTATGTCCACAACCGAAGAAATCAGCAGAAAAAGAGAAGACGGAAAATAGCAGTTTTTTGCCTTCACGAGCGATAATTCCTCTGTGAATTCATTCAACAAAGAATGGATAATAGATTCAGGGGCTACTGCACATTTCATTCCTCACCACACCTGGCTAAAAGACTTTCAAGCAATGAACAATAGGAACCTAGGAATTGCAAATGGTGCCAAACTTCATTGTACTGGAACTGGAAAAGTAGAACTACTATTGGAAAACCAACATATAATGAATGTTGAAAACGTTGTTCATGCTCCTGACATCACTAGGAATCTTTTGTCAGTCAGCAAAATTGTGAAAAATGGACATATTGTCATTTTTTATTCCACTCATGGATGCCGTATAACAAATCAGAAGATTTCAATTGATCCTAATAGAATCATTGCTACAGGTTCAGAAAAGCATGGCATGTATATTCTTAATCAACATGAACAATTCGAGGTACATTCAGTGAACAAAATTGATTCATACGAACTCTGGCATAGCCGCTTAGGACACATCAATGAACAATCCATGCTGAGACTAAAACATTTATCAACTGGAATAGACTATTCAGATGTTGGCACAAGAAAATGTGAAGCCTGCATTAAAGGTAAAATTCATCGAGAACCCTTCAACAATGCTGGAGGTAAACGTGCGGAGAATGTTCTTGACCTAGTTTCTAGTAAATGAATCAGGCCGGAAAATCAAGAACATAAGAACAGACAACGGAACTGAATACGTTAACGACGAGTTGGGGAAGATTTTGAAATCCAGTGGTATCCAACATGAGAAGACAGTTCCTTATACTCCCCAAGGAAATGGTGTCGCAGAAAGGCTCAATCGAACGTTAGTCGAGAAAGCAAGAAGCATGATTCTGGAAGCTAATCTTTCTAATGATTATTGGGCGGAAGCAATATCTACAGCGACCTATCTGAAGAACCATTCCCCAACCAAGAGCATAAAGAACATGACTCCGGAAGAGACCTGGTCAGGAAGAAAACCGGACTTGGCACACCTTCGCGTATTTGGATGTAGAGCTTTTGCACACGTCCCGAAAGAAAAACGACAAAAATTTGATTCTAAAGCTCTTGAATATATTTTCGTAGGGTATAACAATTCTTCAAAAATATTTCGCTTGATTGACCCTGTAAGTAAAAAAATAGCTGTCTTCCGCGATGAGCATCAGAAGAGAGTAGACGTTTATCGTTGGCTCGGCGTTTATACGATTTCAAATCATTCGCTATTTTCCCGTCTGTTTAGTTCACTCGTTTCGCAAGTTAACAAGTTCAAAGATGGCCTTCACAAAGGATCAAAGGCAAGATATTAAGCAAATAATCAATGAATGCTTACGTGATGAGAAAATTATGAATGATTTTGCTGATCATTTGGCTGGTTTAGTGATATCTAAGCTTGAGAATAGAATTGTTGAGCTGGAAGAAAAAGTCAGATCTGTGAGTACACACAACGAAGAAATATCAGCTGTAAATGAAAAATTATTAGATAAAATTGATGAAATTGAACAAAAATTCAAAATTCCCAATTTGAGGCTATACGGTGTGAAGCAAGATGCCAATGAAAACATACAGATGGTCGTCAAGAATATTTGCTCCAATAAGTTGAAATTGAAGGAAACTGACTTTCGAATTGAAAATTGTTACCGCATGAAATCCAGGACTGATAGAGGAAATAAACCGATGCCAATTCTAGTGAAATTCGCATCAGTTCAAGATCGTAACACTGTTTTCTATAGAAAGAAACAGCTGAAGGGATCTAGAATTACTATTACTGAAGATCTAACTAAATCCAGGTACGATGCACTTGTGTTGGCAAAAGAAAAGTATGGCAGATCCAAGGTATGGACGCAGAACGGGAAAATCTGCATTCTTCAAACTAATGGAGTGAAACTTTTCATTAAAAACTGTAATGATATCAAATAAATTACTATTGTATAGCTTAAGCCGAATCAACTTCTCCTCTCAAACGTAATTCACGTTTCTAAAAGCATATTTCCATTTACGTTTGTATTTTCTTTATATCTTTCATTTTTTTTTTATTTTTAACGCATTTTTCAAACATTAAAGTGAGGTTTTCCTAAGATACTGTTATTAACTCTTTTTTTTTTTTTTTTTTTTTTTTTTTCAAAACATTCATTTCGACAAGAATTTATTGTATATTCAGTTGATTAGGATACATTTCTTTGTAATTGTAAAGAACTATACATTTTTTATTGACTGGATTTTTGAGATAATTAATGAGGTTTTTGTGAATGATTCTTATCTTTATTTTATCCATGGTTCCTCAAAAGTAACTCAAGGATATCTGCTTATATTTTTCGTTTGTACAGGATGTCCTAGTATGCAAGATTAGAAGTGAAATTTTAATATGAAAAGCAATTTGCAAATATGTCAATTGAATGTCCGCTCACTTTTACCGCATTTTGCAGAGGTTCTTAATCTTATTGACGGATTTGATATAGTGGGTGTTTCTGAAACATGGCTTACTGATGTAGTGTTTTTTCAGAGTAGATAGGCCAACTCGTGGTGGAGGAATAGGCATATACGTTAAGAATAATATTTCTTCAAGAATGCTTGATCTCAGTAGGATCGATGACCATTGTGAACAATTATGGATACAAATAAAGATAAATAATATCTCGTTTGCTATTGGAAACACATATCGCCCTCCGAAAGGTAATTTGGCTTCTTTTATCAATTCTATTGATGATTCACTGTCACAAATAATACCTATGGTTGATGAGATAATCTGTTTTGGTGACATGAATGTGAACATGTTATCCAACAATATCTTAAGTGAGTATTTTGAGGGCTACAATTTTTCGCAACTCATCAATGAGCCCACTAGAATTGTAAGTAATGGTATGACGTTATTAGACCCTATATTCATATCAAATGAGAAATTCGTTAGTAACGCGGGTGTAAAAGATGCAAGCTCTGTTTCCGATCATTGCCTGGTTTTTGCTGAAATTCAAATTGATTGTCCCAAACAAAAACCAAAAATTCATGCCTATAGAGATTTCAAGAATTTTAATTATAATCGGTTTTGTACAGATTTAGAGAGTGCACCTTTCCATGATATTTATACAATCGATGATATTGACGATAAAGTTGAATTTTTTACGGGGTTAATTCTTTCTGTTTTCAATAAACATGCACCTATCAAGAAAGCGCGTATGACAAAAGCTCCTGCTCCCTGGTTGACATATCCCATCGAATTAATGATGAAAGAAAGAGACAAAGCTCTTGCTAAATTCAAGATTTCGAAATCACAAATTGACTGGGTACACTACAAAAATTTGAGAAACTTCACTCTATCATCTGTTCGTCGTGAAAAGAAGGCTTATTATGACAGTTTATTCAAATCTAATAATAATAAATATCCAAAATTGAAAAATCAAGAGGATCTTTTCAAACTAAAATTCATAACTGTTGATCAAATGAAGCAAGTCTTATCAACTATTAAATCAAATGCTACTGGTTTTGATGGTATATCCATAAATATGATTAACTATTGTAGTCCGTTCATAGATGCTTTTCTCACTCATATTTTGAATTGTTGCTTAGAAAAATGTTATTTTCCTAATTTATGGAAAATTGCTATTGTCAGACCATTGAGTAAAGTTTCGAACCCAGTGAACTTCACCGATCTCCGTCCAATAAGTATTCTCTCTGCGCTTTCAAAAATATTGGAAAAAGTCATCCATCACCAAGTCATTTCATACTTGAATGAAAATAATATTATTCCAGATTGTCAAGCGGGGTTTAGAAGTGGGTATAGCACAGCAGCAGCTCTCGTTCAAGTTACAGATGACATAATTCGAAACTCTGATAATAAAGAATTGACAGCTCTAGTTGCATTAGACTTTTCAAAGGCATTTGACACTATAAATCATACATTACTTTGTTTCAAATTGAAATACTATGGATTTTTGGATGAAGTAGTCTTTTTATTTCTTTCATATCTCACGAATCGCTGTCAAACGGTATGTTATAATAATGAAATGTCGTCAACACGAAATGTTACTTCTGGTGTGCCTCAAGGGTCAATCTTAGGACCGTTACTATTCATAATTTATACTAGTGATATATTGACCTCTATACAGTACTCTAAAGTTCAGGCTTATGCTGATGATACACAACTATATATCAACCTAAACATCGACAACTATGGAGCTATTCAAAATCTCATTAATTCTGACCTACGAACCATTACTAATTTAGCTACGCAACACAATTTGAAATTGAACAAGAATAAATGTCACTTGATGCTTTTCGGTAATAGAAAGAATAGAACTATTGTCTCACAAAATCTTAAAATTAAAATTGATGACACCATTCTCCCTATTGTGAACTCTATTAAATATTATTAATACCTGGGTATTATTTTTGACTCTGACCTAAAATTTGATTTGCATTTGAATGATTTGCTTAAAAAATCGTTTGGTACTCTCAAACTCATTTACTCAAATAGACATTATTTCAGCCAATCAATCAGGAAACTTCTCACAGAATCTTTGGTCTTGTCACGGTTCAACTATGGGGATATTGTGTATAGCAATCTTTTGAATAAATTTGATTTGAATCGGAGACAGAAAGTACAGAACTTCTGCTGTAGACTGGTCTACTCTTTGAGAAAATATGATCATGTGTCTAGCAAAATCATAGATCTGAACTGGTTGACAATGCAAAATCGTACTAATTATAATTTATGCAACTTTGTGTACAAAGTTCTAACTTCCAAAACTCCCTCGTCACTATATAATAAACTGTTTCCTAGATCTACGCTACATTCATTCGATGTAAGAGCAAAAAACAAATTTCATGTACCGCGTCATAAAACGTCATTGTTCCAGAAGTCATTCACTTATCTCTCCGTCAAATTCTACAACTCACTGTTGATCAATTAAATGCAATTTTCGAAAACAAAAATAAGAATCATCCTGAAAAAACACTTTTTGAATACTAACATGAATTTAAATGCCTTTTCTTGAATATTCTTAATTCTTATTTCAGCCTTTACTTGCCTCGTAACATTATTTCATATAAGTACATACAGTCTATGTTATAAATTATGTTATATGCATTATGTTTGAACATCTTCTCTTTCTTCCCATTGAACAATTTCGCTTACTTCAACTGTACATCTTAGGTTAAGTGTAAGAGTAGCCTTTGGCTAAACTGCGCTTACTATGTACCTTCACCATTAAAGACGATTTATTATTATTATTATTATTATTATGACATATTTATTGAGAGACATTATGACAGTGACAAATATTAGAAATTCTCCGAAGAAGATACAGCGGTGATTCAACAAAATTCGCCAGTGACTATTGTTGAAGTGGGGGATATTCCCATTCCTACTGTACCTCCTGAAGAATTTCCAGTATCTTTACCTTCATATCCACATGACACTGAGAAGGACGTAGAGGATATTATAGATTCGATCGGAGAACTCACGATGTTTGAAGAAGCTATCGATATTCCAACAGGAGAAGAACAACAAATAGTCGAGAGGCCTAGAAGAAATCAGCATCCAAATAAACTGATCTTCAATCAAGATTTCATCTATCACGTCATGAATCAGACTACAAGTGATCCAAAAACAGTTTCAGAAGCCTTGACTTGTGATGATTCTGTTCACTGGAGAAAAGCTATGGAGGAAGAGTTAGCAGCGCACGTAGAAAATAAAACATGGAAGATTTGCGATTTACCTAGTGGCAGACATGCTATAAAGAGTTAATGGACATTCAAGACCAAATTAAGTGTGGATGGAAAGGTAGAGAGATACAAAGCGCGGCTTGTTGCCAAAGGGTATTCTCAAAGACCTGGGTTGGACTACGAAGAAACCTTCTCACCTGTTGTTAGGTACAGTTCAATAAGACTTCTTCTAGCACTGGCAGTAAAACAAAACCTAATGATAGACCAGATGGATGTGGTTACTGCTTTCCTCCATCCTAAGTTGAACGAAGAGATATACATGGAACTTCCAAATGGACAAAACTATAGATTGTTGAAAACCCTCTATGGTTTGAAACAATCTAGTCGAATGTGGAACAGAGAACTGGATTCTTCCATCAAATGTTTAGGGTTCAAACGATCCTCGTTCGATCCATGTATATACATCAAGATATCTGAAGAAAATATCTTGATATTAGCGATCTATGTAGATGATATTCTGATATTCTGGAATGGCGAGACGCAGAAAAAAGAATTGAAAGATGCACTAATGAAGAGATTCAAAATGAAAGATCTTGGTGAAGCCCATTATTGTTTAGGAATGCGTATACAATATGATAAGAGAAATGGAACCATAACCTTGGATCAAGAAAAATACATCGAAGAGGTACTTACTAGATTCAACATGTCTAACTGGAATGGAATTCAAACCCCATTGGATCCTAATCGAAGACTATCGAAAGGAAACATGCCAAAAGCTACAGGAGTTCCATACCAAGAAGCTATTGGTAGTATGATGTACGCTGCACAATGTACGAGACCGGACATTGCATTTTCAGTAGGAAAACTCGCAAGATTCAGCAATGATCCATCAAACATACATTGGACAGCAGTGAAACGGATATTCAGGTATCTACGTAGAACTTCGAAAAATAAATTAGTATTCAAGAGATGCGACGATGACTTATGTGGCTACTGCGATTCAGACTGGGCTGGTGATCTTGATGACAGAAGATCAACGGCAGGCTACATCTTCATTTTATCAGAAGGAGCTGTGAGCTGGACTTCAAAGGAACAGAGCACAGTTGCTTTATCTACAACAGAGGCCGAAAACATGGCACTGAGTCTCGCTGCCCAAGAAGGCATATTCCTGAGAAACCTGCTGATAGAAATTGGGATTCAGCATCCGCATACGGTTACCATATTTTGTGATAACAAAGGAGCAGTGGACCTATCGAGAAATAGCGCATTTCATCCCAGAAGCAAACATATAGACATTAAGCATCATTATGTTCGTGAAAAACAAGAATTGGGAATGATTCGTGTTCAATCGGTACCCACGGAGCAAATGATAGTCGACGACCTGACGAAGGCATTACCGTTTGAGAAATTAGAAATGTGTTCTAAAGGAATGCAAGTTATACCACATAAAGTGGGGGTGTTGGAAAATATATAGAGATACTTTCATTATGTGATATACCCTGTATATGTTGTTGTTTTGAATATTGTTCAGTTGTTAATATATCATTCAAAAGATGAGTCTCTGATTTCATCTCCTCGTACCTCTGCTGCATCACACTCTGCTATCAAAAATGAGCCGATTTAAAGCAACTTACTTCACTCCGAAATTGCTCCGTTTCCGAGATACTGGGTGGTAAAGTTGAGGAATAAAAATCGAAGTTCTCAGAATTTATGAACATTTTTGAAAAGTTAACTTCAAAAATTTATATTAAGGGGTCTTTGTGATGCGAAAATGAATACGCGATGCGAAACCTTTTCACTGTGACCATTAGAGGGCGCTTACCAATGCACTTCATATGGGAGTGGCCATAATTTTTTTCTCAGTATAGTTTCTCACTTTATTCGTAAAGGAAATGATTTTTTCAACTTTTTTGAACAAACAAGATACTTATGAAAATCCGCTTCCGCTAACGTAAGCCGATTTCGAGATCGGTTTTTTATGTTCGCTTACTATGAATAAAAAATGTTTGCTGTTATCTTCTTTGATGTTATTTGGACAGTGAATTAGCAGTGCAAAAATGGATTTTTCAAAACACTTTCTTAGAGTGTACTTGTCGATTTTTATTTTTTATTTTCACCACCCTGTATCTCGGAAACGGAGTAATTTCAGACTGAGGTAAGTTGCTTTATTGACCTCAAGAATGTGCTAAGATTTTGTACAGACCTTTTAGCGACACGGAGTATATAAAAATAGTTTGATAACAGGTAATGAGTCCAGGAATCTTGTTAGAAGTTAGCTAGCTGAAACAAAGATCATCAGATCAGTAAAACTGTTAAACAGGAGCAAGGTTTGTATTACGAAACTGAACGGGAGCCCTTATCAAATCTGGAAATATAAGATTGAACTGTTTTTGCTGATAGAATTATGAAGTGTCATGCTGCCCCAGATCCACAAACTGAACTTTGGTCTACAAAAGATGCTAAAGCTCGGGCTATAACTGGTTTGCTGATTGATACCTACTCAAGTATTACATGTTCGTACTTCAAAAACGACAAATGGAGCATCGGAAAATTCAAGATAACAGTATGAAAAACCGACCTTGACCAATAGTGTTCTTTTTTTGAATTGACTCGGCCGTCACTTGATGAAAATCCATAGTGAAAACGTATTCACAAACGTTCCAAAAAGATTTCCACAAAATTCTTAATTACACATGTTTCGCTAATATAGAAGCTTCTTCAGGTGATATACTGGTAGAAATATATATATTCTCATTCACATAATAGCGATAAAAAAAAACAGGTATCTAATTTTTTTTGATTATGCATATTTGTCGAAACCTGTGATATAAGAGTCCTATCATCATAATCAAATGTTTTGGGTATTTTATATGACTGTTTTATTTGTTTATTGACATGACACTCCAACTCACAACATCTCTAAGGTAAATTTAGGTCTTTTAGTCTGGGATAACAACTAATATTATGCATTATCTGGTTGCTCAACTTTGCAGGTAACATTTCATTTGAATTAAAAGTTGCAGTGGCGCCCCATATTTTTTGTTTAACCTTATGATTACTAGATAACTGAATTTTTGCTATTTTAACTCATTTTGATAACTCGAACTCATAGTGCCTACTGACGAAGAGCTGCCGTTTGCAAATGCATCTATTTCTCATTAAAGTAGGGCTGCAACCCATGTGTGAATTCGATTCACAATATTTTTTTAATGAGTCTGAGTTTATTTCTGACGAAGATCAAACATGTGACCAATCTGAAAATTTCCCTGAAAATTTTCACCAGGCTGGTCAGACCAACCAAACATCATGATATCCGAAATGTTTATAGAAACAAATAACACCCTACCATACATCGAAATAAGTAATCCACCTATGAAATTACTTGTAGATACTGGATGTTACGATTCAATAATGCGACCCGCAATTGCAGAGGAATATTTTTCACAGTGTATTTATCACAGTATCTCGAACATTTTCACAGGTGTAGGTCAAAAAGAGGTAAGGTTTAAAGGAATATACCAGCATTTCAAGTACTTCAAACAAACGAAATAGTAACATTCATACTATTTGATTTCCATTCATTCTTTGACGGAATAATAGGTCTGAGAGAATTACAACGATTTAAATTGTCAATTGATTAATCTAATCACTGTTTCGTAAATGACGAAATCAGAATTCCGATTCTATATCGAAAGCCACCTAAAATTTCTAACATTTTCATGAATGCTTACGAAGTAGCATCAATTCGAATTTCATTTTCAGAAAAAGAAGGTGATGTGATAATCCCGGAATGTCAATTTGAAAATTTATATTTTCCTGTAACCCTTACAACAGCAAAATATGGATTCGCCAAAACCGAAATTTATAATCAAACAAACGAACAGTTGAAAATGACATTTGAAGAGCCTGTACAAGTAGAAACTTTTCCAGATTCTCATACAGAAGATTTTAATTTCTTTTAATTCGAAAATTTCCTTCCAAAACAAAAACTGACAAAAAATTTCAACATATCCAAAAATATTCGTAATGACCATTCAAACTCAGAAGAACGTGATGCACTTTTGGAACTTTGCAATGAATCCTCTGATATTTTTCATAAAGAAACAGAAAAATCATCATTCACAAATAAAATAAAACACGAAATCAAAACTACTAATGAAATACCAATACTCACCAGATCTTATAGGTACCCTTTCGTAGATAAACAAGAAGTACCAAACCAAAATAACAAAATGTTAGACGATTGTATAATAAGGCCTAGTCAAAGTCCCTGGAGTAGTCCAATTTGGATCGTTCCTAAAAAACTAGATGCCAGCGGTAAACCAAAATGGCGAATTGTTGTAGATTACTGAAAGGTGAACGAAAAAACAATTGACGACCGTGAATCATCTCTCATAATCTAGGTAGATGCTACACTAGATCTTGCGTCCGGTTTTCATCAAATCGAGATGGATCCAAATTCAATAGACATTTTGAATACGCACGAATGCCCTTTGGTCTTAAGAACGCACCCGCAACTTTCCAACGCGTTATGGACAACGTCCTTCGTGATTTACAAGGAAAAATATGTCTGGTATACATGGACGATATAATAATATTTTCTTTGGTCTTACAGAACTTATTTCGAACTTAAAATTAGTATTTAAAAGGTTGAGAGAATCAAGGTTGAAAATTCAACTAGGTAAATCGGAATTCCTCCGAAAATAAGTGGAATTCCTAGGACACGTCATAACCCCTGAAGGAGTAGAACCGAATGCTCGAAAAATCGAAGCAGTTAAAAAATTTCCGATACCCAAAACAGCAAAGGAAATCAAGTATTTTCTTGGTCTCCTGGGATTATAGACGATTCATAAAAAACTTTGCGAAATTGACTAAACCATTTACGAAGTGTATACATAGAATTTGTCGAAACATTCGAATTATGTAAAAACATACTGTGTAATAATCCTATACTTCAATTTCCTGATTTTGACAAGCCATTTGTTGTTACAACAGATGCTTCGAACATAGCCGAAGGCGCAGTTCTTAGCCAAGGTGAAATTAGAAATGATTTGCATATGCGTCCCGTACTCTAAACCCAGCGGAAATAAATTATAGCGCGATTGAGATAGAACTATTAGCAATCGTGTGAGCAACTAAATATTTCAGACCGTATTTATTCGGGCAAAAATTCAAAATTGTCACTGACCATAAGCCCCTTCAATGGCTTTTAACTTGAAAGAACCAAATTCACGTCTAGTTAGATGGCGGTTAAAATAACGAAAATTCATTATAAAAAAGAACGGCAAAACAGCAATGCTGATGCCCTTTCGCGAGTAGGAATCCATACAATCGAAAACGAATCAATAATAGGAAATCCTGGAGATATCGACAAAGAAATCGAGCAATATCTACGAACAGATCAACCCGAAAGAGTTTCAGTTGAAGATCTCGAAAATCTTGATCAATTATTCGACCCCGATGTTGAAACTGAACCCCCGCGAGTAAACATAATATCAGATATTCAAATCAGACCAGAAAACACTGATGAAACAGTTCATTCATCAGAAGAAAACCCGATTTTAGACATACCAATAACAGAACATTGTGTTAACAGATACACGAATCAAATTATATTTAATCAAAAACAAACAGGTGTTTATCATGTCATAAGAAGTAAACCTATTGGAAGTGGTAGAAGGCAAACAGTCTATTTAACACAAAATTTCGATCAGGAAATATTCAAATTTTTCAAGGACCATGTAGATCCAAAAATGCTACATCGTATTCATGTCCAACAATCAGAAATAGATTTAACAATCCATCTCAGTGATATATTACCGAAATATTTCAAAAATCATTCTTACATGTTGTTAATTTCGAAACAGTTTGTGAAAGATGTTCCTGATAAGAAGAGACAAAAAGAAATCATCTCATATCATCACGAAAAAACTTGACATCGCGGCATAAATGAGACGGTATTAGCCGGCCGCGCATGCGAAAAGCAATAACCAAATATATTAACAACTGTGACATTTGCCAAGATACAAAATACGACAGGCATCCCCCAAGAATAAAGTTTTCATTGACAGCCACACCAAAACAACCTTTGGAAGCAATTCATATGGATACTTTCCAAATATCAAGTACGAAATACCTAACAATAATTGATGTTTTCTCAAAATATGCTCAAGCATATATTTAGGAGCCTATCTGTAGATCATTCACAGTATTTGACAACTTAATGACACTTCTAAGACATCACAGTATCCCTCAATCAATTACTTGTGACAACGGAACAGAGTTTAAAGACACCCTGTTAACTGATTTCTGCAAACTACATAACATCCGATTACATTTTACCACACCCGGTAATTCAAACAGCAACGGTCCAGTAGAAAGACAACATTAATTGAATTGTTCAGAATATTAAAAATAACAGATACAAAGTCCAACACCAAACAATTGATGCAATTTGCGATACTTGGTTACAATTCATCCATTCATAGTGTAACTACACAAAAGGCTTTCGATCTCATCAACGGATGACTCGATATTTTAGATCCATTTGATCTCACCGAGGAAACAATAATGAATCAGTTTGTAATTGACCGTAGAGAAAAACTAAAAAATATATATGAAAAAATTCATGACACGTCTCTGAGCCATACAACTCATTTGAACGAAAAACAAAGAACCACCTGAATTCAATGTCGGAGCCTCACGAAATGAAAACAAAAAGCGACATATAAAAACCTCAGTAGAAGAAGACTTAGGAACCAAAATAAAAACACCCAAAAATAAAATAATTCACAAGTCACAACTTGAGAAACCTAAAGCTTTTTCTTCTACACAGGAAAATGTCCCTGATGAACAGATTCCTTCTTGTAGTCATACTCCTGATGACAATCAAGACAACGATCAGTGAAGATGTGGAAGTTATACCAATTAAGGCCCCATTACTTCCTTTCCAACTCGGAAATTCAAAAGTAATCGAGACCAAACATACATTCATTCACTATATAAAAATAATACCTATAATCAAACAACTAAATAATATTGAATATTTCTATAATGGAGTATAAAAAATGCTTAATAATTCGCGTTCTATTCAACCCGCTTTTGCACATCATAATGTACTCTTAAACTTATTATCATACGCAAAATATCTTATTCTTGAAGCTAAGGACAAAATAAGTAATGTTAATCCACATATCCGTTCAAAACGAGCTTTACTTAATATTGTATGATCTGGTCTGATTCTGATCTGGTCTGATCTGGTCCTAATATTGTATCTAATAACGGCCTATGAGTATAAGTGATACGTGGGAACTTCTAGGAATGATCAGGGGGCGGCGTGAATGAAATGGCATATACTCATGAATAGTATAGATCTGAAGTGAAATTGATAGCCGCTTTGAACCGTTTTGCCTTAGAAGCTTCTCAAGATAGGAACTCCATATTCATCATTATTTCAAACAAATATCTATCAACTCTGCTGGAAACTATTGCTTTACAGTAAAAATCGAAAATACTAGCTAAAATTTAACAATTTTTGAAAATTTTTAAAATTTGCTGGAATTTTCAATGGCTGTCACTCAAAAAGTATTAGGTATCATCAGGAAAACGATTCGTTCCTGATAGTAAAAAAATTTACTGTTCTTCATGGTAGGACTGAATCAGTTTTCTCGTTGAACCATTTCTTCATACTTAAATTTCGAAAAAAACTAGAACTAGGTAAATTTCGCCGTTTCTCTGCGCTTTCGGCGCTTCCGAAAACTTCGGCGTTTCAGTACAGATACAACACATCGAAAATCAGAACTATCCAACATTTCGTAACTGTGGATGTGCATATTGATTGAACCAATTATTCGAAGATGAACTCTTCATAAAATTCTCAATAAAAGTAGTCGGCTATGTGTGTTGGGATATTACCATTGATTATTTGTAACGCTTAGTCGGACTGACTGGTAGAAATTATTTACTTGATGATATAAGCATGCGATTTAGAATGTAACGTGTCAACCAGCGCATAGTCATATTGAATTTTGAGGTTATGAATCTGAGTGATACACCTAGAGCGGAACATACGGAGCAGTAAAAAGAAATAGAAATAAGACTTTTTATGAATATTCTCAAGATGTATATATGGGGAAATAAATTTTCATTTAAAAAAAAATTTACTATTTCTTTTTTAGATGAAAAAAATTAACAATGGAATTTAATGAAAAGAATAGTTGCACTGAAAATTTCACTCCGACTCGACTAGTTATTTGTAATTTAAGGTACTGACTTCAATTTCCACTTTTATCAAACTATAAGTATACCTGTGCCTGAAAAAGAAAATTGGACAAAGGACGATTATACTATTCATCATAATAAATTATTTATCTCTGACAAATAATAACACCTAATAATACAAATATTATTATTACAGAAAATGAGCAACTTACTCACCATTGGGTGACATGGAAGATAAATTCAAATACATATCATTCTCTGGACTTTTATTTCCACCTGCATTGGCGTTTTCGATGTTGGTTTGACCATCGATGTTCTCAGATGATTTTTCAATAGAATGAGGAACCAAAATGTGAGAACTATTTGAAGATGTAGTAATATGTCTCTTTTCTCTCCCATATATTTTACAGTTCCCCATTTCTTGATCTGACCCAGAAATATTCGTGACTTCATCGTTTTTATCATCATTAGAAACATACCCAAGATTCGTCTGGGTATAATCATCAACTTCATTTCTATTATTTCCTTCAAGTTCTGTATCAATAGATTGAATAATTTCCAAATCTCGGTATAAAGTTTGCGGGGCTGCATTTCTCTGATTGATATTGTTTTTCAATTGATGGACTCTTACATCTTCAGCTTTGGTTAAAGTATTTTGATCTTGTGATCCCACTTGAATCACTTCAGTCTTTCGTGGTATTTTCACAGGTACAATAGCTGAAGTTTGGATCCCAACATCTTGTGAATGACGTTGAGATTTCGATGTCTGAGAAATCTGATTGCTCAAATTACTGAATGTCTGTGAGTTTTGGTTTTGCGTATATACCTGTACTTGTACGCCGATATTATTACAACTGGACTTATCTTTCCAATGTTCCGTTTGCGAAATTTTACTTTCATATCGTTTGAAGTTTACCAAATCCTCTTTACTGAAATGTTTCAATAATTTGTCTACAAATCCACAATTACAACTTGTCTTAAGGTTGCATTTACAGTTTGAGAAGAGTTTAATCAGTGATCCATCCAAGGTTCCCAAAGATGAGATTGTAGCTGTTCCTAAAAAAGGTAAATTATGATTTATACAGGGTCTTCATAAAATGCCGTACCCCACGTGAACATAAGAATAAGGCAACCAAAGTTGCACAGGTGGTAGTTCTGGATGTCAGAATATCCCTACCATGGATTTGATGAAAATCAGTGCCGAAGGAAATTGAAAAAAAATAGGGTAACGATTGCGTTGGGAAAGAAATATATGTTATTAATTTGAATTTTGGAATGTAGATAACGAACAGACAGACATAATACACCTGCAATGAATGGAACGCTATCAATTCTCAAGATGACAATAACGGTTGGATTATAAGGAATGTTCAATATGCCCACCTCCACTATCTTGAGCTAAAGTTCATTTTGTGTGATACTTTGCACCACTTCGATAATTGCTGCCTGTAGGTGCTTTGGAGTGTGAATTCTATTTCTGAAAATGTTTTTCGTTCGACCAAACAATTGAATATCTAGGTGCGTTAAGTCCGGAATGCGAGGTGGCCACAAACCTCAACTAATTACCCGGTTTCCATAAAGCTCCCTCAAAAACAGAATTATTTCATTAGCAGTATCTGCTGTAGATCCGTCTTGTTGAAAATATCGAAATATCAAATCAAGAATCGAGATACACGCTGACAAAAGCAGTAACTCATATGGTCAGGACTCCTTCACATCAGACAGTTAGTTTGTTTCTTTTATGAATGCGTAGATAATGAATTATTTGCGAAAACCGAAGAACGTCTTGAGTGAATAAAAATGTGTTTGAGTGTTGAAATTGTGTCTATCTACGATGCCTCCATTTAGAATGTTATATAACAAGTGGGATTCGCCCATTTCTACATTACGTCGATGAAATATGAAGAATTTGTTAGCCGATGTCTCGAAGAAGGTCAAATCCTAAAAAAGAGCCATCGAACAATAATGCAATTTGCAGATTTTCGGACCTAATCAGGATGTAGCAAGGAATTGGTTATGGCCGAGGTTAGTTATGGCATTCACTTGACAAAATAATATTCGAATAATAAAATTCGGAAGTATCGGTAAGAGTGGAAAAATAACTATCCAATGAGTCATATATACAAATGAGATACACACGATATCAGAATTCCTATGAAATGGAATTTTCACTTATAATATCACGAGAGTTACAATTATTTCCGGATTTTTTTTGGAAAACACGAATATTTTGAAAATCCTAAATATTCGTGTTCGAGAAAAAATTCCCGGATATTGATTGAAGCTAAAGTGGTATTCGGTAAGAAAATTTACATGTTGATGGTTGTTTGTTATGAAATGTAAGAACTAACGTATAGTAACAACATGTGTTCTTGAAAATTTTGAATTTGCAAGTATACCTACATAATATTATATGGTAAACTGTTGATAAATGATTTTTATTTATAGACTTATAGAATGAACTCGAAATAATCTGAAGTTGAATGTAAATGTTATTCCACCCATAAAAGTCAAAAAATTCCCAGTGTAATTTCATGCTCCAAATTTGTGTTTTTGCTATGGTAACGATACGAAATACAGACTTTAAATTGATCGAAAATGTTTGGTGTGCAATTTTCAAGGAAACTTTTGGAATTTCGTTTAACAAATATCCATTTTCAGATTGAATTAGTTATGATGCATGTTACATAATTTAGAATGCGAAAATATTTTCATGTATTTCAGAATGCATAATGTTCACGATTATTTCGTTTTGCAACTATACCAGATCTCATACTAACATAATGAGACTAGAAACTATTACAGAGCCTACATTCTGTATTCACTGCTTGAAGGGACTCTTGAATCACGATCAATTTGATCACAAACAATAAGTTTTAAAATCATCAATGGTGTCATATGTCATCAAAGTCCAAGGGAAATCTCAGATGTTAATTTTGATGTACAAGTGATGGGAATTCATTGGGAATTGTTGAAATTCGATATTCAGTATTTGAAAGAAATTACAAGGAAGTTTGTTGAAATTTAAGGAAAATTGTGAGAGTTTACGAATTGTGAATTCAATATGGAAATTGATGAGAATTTTGTACAAAATCCGCATAAACCATGAAATGATTAAGTGAGTCGAGTTGAATTGAATCGTTTTGATCATAAAATTTGTGACATTCAAACTGAACAAACAGTAAACTAGATATCCTCAAACGTGTTTATTTTCGTCGCCTGTGATTGTTTTGTAAAGAAACATAATAGTCAGCACTGCTCAGTTAAAAACAAAAACTCTCACTGAGAAAATGTGAATGAATTCATGGAATGTCTTTATGAACCGAATTTTCACGTACCCATACCACGTACTAAAATGACCTATTTGTTATTGTTATATCAGATTCTATCTCGAAATTATGCAGTATCGTGCAATCAAAAATAGTTACGTCTTCGACCAACATCGAGTCAAGTACAGTTCTCAACACACTAAATGGACCACTCATAATTTGACTCTATTTCGAAGATGTGATATTTCATCGACTTCAAAGAGGGCGAGAACACTCTAAAAAAGTCCGCAGAACAAAACTTACACTGGGTGTAAAGTGGAACCATTACACTATGGTCTACATTTCCGATGCTGCCAGAACTCGAGAATTTTTTTTCGGATCAAGAATCAGTTATATTATGATACACTGGGATCTCATCTCGGGAAGTTTTCGTGATTCCTACTTAATTAGCCATTGGAACAAAAATTCGATTTTTTTTTCGAAAGTCTTGCATTGCAAGACGGATGGTGACATATGCAAAGACAACAAAGAAGTCGCAGAAATGATGGCAAGTACTTTCACAACATCCTTTAACATTGAACCTGAATTACCAAATACAATCACGATTAACTCCGTACGCAACCAGGACAACCTTTCCAATATAAATTTCCCTCAGTCAAAAATTCTGGACAAAATTGGAAAACTAAAATCATCCTCCTCCCCAGGCATCGATGGCATCACTGTCCTTTTTCTAAAAAGATGCAGCGAAAATCTAGTCTATCCACTAAGTATAATTATGAACCGTTCATTCAAAAACTGCTGCTTACCAAATAGCTGGAAGTTAGCATCTGTAACACCAATATTCAAAAAGGGTAACAAGCTCGACCCAAGCAACTACAGACCTATAAGTCTCACTTCAGTGGCTTGCAAAATCATGGAATCAATAATAAGTTATGAATTAAAAACTTTCCTGTTATATCACAAAATAATTCCGCAACAACAACATGGTTTTGTTCCAAATCGGTCAGTTACAACAAACTTATTGGAGTGCGTGAATGTCTGGTCAAAACATTTGGACAATAATACCCCTATGGATATTATATATCTAGACTTTTCTAAAGCATTTGACCGTGTCCCTAGAAAAAGACTTTTGTGTAAATTAGAACATTTTGGTGTACGCGGGCTACTACTGACGTGGATCCAGAATTTTCTAGAGAACAGATATTTTTGTGTTCGGATAGATGATTGCTTCTCTGACCAATATCCTGTATTGAGTGGAGTTCCCCAAGGATCTGTACTTGGTCCTCTGTTGTTTTTGTGCTACACATCAGATTTATCACATATTTTTAAGTCAACCTGTTCTTTTTACGCTGATGACACAAAACTTTACAACAACACAAAATCACAACATATATTGCAAAATGACTTGATTGCCTTATACAACTGGAGTTGTGAGTGGTTACTACCACTGAATATTGATAAATGTGTTGTACTTCACCTTGGTAAAAATAATCCTAGACAAAATTATACCATCAATGATGTGCAATTAGTTAAGGTTGAATGCCACAATGATCTTGGAGTTACCATAACCAGCAATTTAACGTGGTCACAACATATTTCAAACATATGCAAACGAGCGAATACAAAATTGTACCTCTTGAAAAAAGTTTTTCCGAAAACGTCACCTGAAACGTTCACTAACCTCTACAAAGTTTATGTTAGGCCAATCCTAGAATATGGAGGACAAGTGTGGAGCCCGGAGTTGATCAGAGATCGTAACATGTTGGAATCTGTGCAACAACGAGCAACCCGAATGTCCTTCGGTCTCAGAAGACCATCATACCATGAACGTTTGAATCAGTTAAGCCTGACAACATTCGAAGATCGAAGACATCGTGGAGACTTGATCCTAACTTATCGGATTCTTCATGGATTTCTACCCTCACTGAGTGATATGTTCCAGATAAACGATGATACACGATTAAGAGGACATAATTTTAAACTTAAGAAGGAACATTTCAGGTCGTCAAATCGGCAAAACTTCATAGTAAATCGTGTTTTCTCGGCATGGAACAACCTGGATACAGACATAGTTAATGCACCCTCAGTATCATCATTCAAAAGTCGATTAGATCGTATTACTGAGTAAATTGTTTTTGTTTTTTTCAGTTTGCATCGCATTATATCTGTCTATTTTATTTCGAAATGTTCAATTTCTATTCAACATTTTTAATTGTTTTTTCAATTTTATTTTTAATCTAATTGTTTGTCTAGTAGCTATTTACATATATATATAATATTTCTTTATGTGTACCATACAACTATGTCATGTATAAATGGGCTTTTATAGGTTCACACCTCAGCCCATTATCACTTTTTAATAATAATAATAATAATAATAATTTCTTGAAATTTTTCTCTAGAACTCCACTTGCTGACTATTGGAAAGAATTGTTCTCATGTTTCGTGGAGGACAATAAAAGACGAAAAAAGCACTTTTGTGAAATATACAGGATGATGAGAAAATAGGACAAAATCTCATTTCAGTAAAAAAAATCGAAAGTGGTGACTAAAACCATAGCCCATTCGATTCAGTATATTCAGACAGCCTTCTCGATATCCATTATTCATATTAGACTATCAACTCGTGACGTTGTCAAAAATTCATCTCTGATTGAAATACAGGATGAAAATTTTCAATTCAAACTTGTTTCCTGATATCGATGATTCTTATGAACTGATATCCAATATTTATTGCCCAACTATGAGACAGATAGTATTGTTGTTCAATATACTGAGTGTTTCACAACTTATCTGACAAATTTCAACCACAACAACAATATTACATAAGAAGTCGATCACATAATAATTTTATAGAAGTAAAACGAGATGGAAAATGAAATTCATAACGCTATTGGCGAATATGACATTAGTGAATTCTTCAGCATTATGAAGATCCAACCAAAAATTTCTTTATCCTAATTTTCAGTACTTAGTAGGGCCTCCCCGATTTAACAAAACCTCATGAAATCGGTTTGGCATAGGTTCTATGAGGTTGTTGATGAAGTCTATTGATATTGCCTCCCATTCTTCCGATATAGCTTGGATAAGGTTGGCCTCCTATTCTTCTGATATAGCTTGGATAAGGTTGTCATTATTCTGGGGTGCCTCTCGCCTTCTCGATAGGTTAAGTTTCATTCGGCTCCACAAACTCAGATCTTGAGATAATGCTGGTCACCACATTCTTCTAACATTATTGTTTTCTAGAATTCGTAATTTGTCAGATGTTGTGAAACACTCAGTACATTGAACAACAATACTCTGTGTCTACTAATTGGGCAAAAAATATTGGAAATCAGTTGATAAGAATCATCGATATCAGGAAACAAGTTTGAAATGAAAATTTTTATCCTGTATTTCAATAAGAGGCGAATTTTCGAAAACGTCTCGAGTTGATAGTCTAATATGAATAATGGATATCGAGAAGGCCGTTTCTGAATATACCGAATCGAATGGGCCATGGTTTTAGTCACCATTTTTGTTTTTTTTACTGAAATGAGATTTTGTCCTATTTTCTTATCATCCTGTATATTCCACAATAGTCCTTATTTCGTCTTTCATTGTCCTCCACAAAACATGAGAACAGTTCTTCCCAATAGTCAGCTCAAGTGGAGTTGTAGAGAAAAAATTCAAGAAATGCAAGACTTTCTAAAAAACAATCGAATTTTTGTTCAAATGGCCAATTAAGGAGAAATCACGAAAACGTCCCGAGATGAGGTCCCAATGTATCATAATATGACTGACTTTTGATCAGAAACAAATTTCTCGAGTTCTGGCAGCATTGGAAATGTAGACCATAGTGTAATGGTCCCACTTTACACCCTGTGTAAGTTTCGTTCTGCGGACTTTTTCAGAGTGTTCTAGCGCTCCTTGAAGACGATGCGACATCTCATCTGATATCGAAAACCGCATGAAGATCGGTCAATTTTTTCAAAAAATACAGGTCTTCGAAATAGAGTCAAATTATGAGTGGTCCATTCAGTGTGTTGAGAACTGTATTTGAAAATTGGATTCCACATTATCATACAGGTGTACAACCTACATATACAGGTACTGAATGAAGTTGACATTCTGCATCTCTGTTTAATCTATGGACAACAATAGCTGTTCGTTATGTAATACCCCTATTGATATGATTAGCTGATTCCTGAGATTAGAGCACTCAACGAGTTATCTATCACGATTCAAAACAGTTTAGGGTGTCACATAGCCCACCACAGAATCATTGTTACTTTGTTGTTATCCAACAATACCTAACCCAGCAAACACATCTGTTATATTTACATCACTGTTATATAAAATCAACGGAACTTTTTTATGTAGAATATTTACGTAAATATTCCATAATACTTCTGAAATATGTGAACCTTCTATTTATATAAAATATTTACGTAAATATTCCGTAACAATTCTGAAATATGTGAACCCCATAATTATATAAAAATGTAACGTAACTATGATGATGATGGAATTCCACCCTGATGGAATTCCACCCATTATCCTCAAAAAATGTGCACCAGAATTAACACCGATTCTCTGCAAGTTGTTTACCATCTCGTACAGGTCGGGTATTTTTCCATCATGCTGGAAGACAGCTAGAGTCCAACCAATCCCCAAAAAAGGCAACAAGAACCTGCCCAACAACTACAGGCCCATTGCCCTGTTATCAGTAATCTCCAATGTGATGGAGAAAGCCATCAATATTGAGCTTATCAAATATCTGGAGAGCTCAGGAATCATCAATGATAGACAATACGGCTTTCGCCACCGAAGATCTACTGGAGATCTACTTGCCTACGTCACCCATTTATGGCAATCTTCAATAGAAAAACACGGGGAATCTCTAGCTGTCGCGTTGGACATATCGAAAGCATTCGACCGTGTTTGGCACGAAGGACTCCTCCACAAACTACCATCATACGGCTTACCACCTCAGCTATGCCATCTCTTATCGAGTTTTCTTTCAGGCAGATCGCTTCACGTGGTGGTGGACGGTGTATCGTCTGATACCATTGGCATCAATTCCGGCGTTCCACAAGGATCAATTTTGGCACCAACATTATTCCTGCTTCATATCAATGATGTGTTGGGAGTAACAACTTGTCCCATCCACAGCTTTGCAGATGATAGTACCCTCCATACTGCTTTCTCTTCCAGAATTCCCATTTCTTCCCAGGAAACTAAGACCTCACGGCGCAGGCAGGTCAATGCTGTCAATGAAGATATTGCTGAAATCACAGCCTGGGGAACAAACAACCTAGTTGAATTCAACGCCACCAAAACTCAAGCCTGCATTTTCTCTAGAAAGGCGGAACTCAGTATGCCCGATATTGTAATGTCTGGCTCCATTATCCCCACCAAGCCCACCATATCTATGCTCGGTATTTCCATCAGCAACACTCTTTCATGGGATAACCATGTCAGATCCATCGCAAAAGCTGCTTCCCAAAAACTCGGATTCTTGTTCCGTGCGAAAAACTACTTTACACCTCAACAGCTTCTCATGATCTACAAAGCGCAGATACGGCCTGTTCTAGAATACTGTTCCCACATATGGGGTTCAGCACCAAAACATACGCTGATGCTCTTAGATTCCATCCAGAGAAGAGCCATTCGCCTGGTGGGTGACGCCACACTCACTCACTCTTTAGCATCATTAGAACACCGTAGAAAGGTCGGCGACCTTTCACTTTTCTATCGATACTTCCACGGGAAATGTTCTTCGGAAATCTCTGCTATCATCCCTTCACTAGCAATACCAATCAGATGAACTAGACAAGCCCAGTCAGCACATCCTTTCGTTGTCAACCTCGAAAGATGTCGAACAGCACTTTATCAAGACTCCTTCATCCATAGAACGGCTAGGCTCTGGAATTCATTGCCTGTGGAAGTGTTCCCAACAACATATAATCTCCAAAAGTTCAAAAAAAATTCCAATACCTACCTCCTGTCCCTATCCTCCCTAGGAACGCACGATGTTCTTTGAACATTATAGGGATTCCCTCTCGTGCGCTCCAAGCGATAAAAAAAAAAAAAAAAAAAAAAAAAATGTAAATGATATGTGACAATTTGATATCAATATAAAAGCTTATATGATAGCTACATGACTTTACTAGGACTCTCGGCCGTAAATTCTCTGCAGACTTGATTCTGCGTCAATTAAGAATATTCGTTGGGATGATCAGTACCCGTGGTCTCGCGCTGTAATGTTCCCCCACCGCGATGATTATTATTTTTTGCTCTCGCACTGTAGCGTTTCTCCGTGACCACTCTGAGGTTATAAGTAATGAGTGAAGACTTGGAGACTGGAAGCATTTTCAGTATTTTCATACTATTCCGAGTGATTTTCTTGTTTCCACCAATTTTCTGCGCTGTAGTGGTCCCCCATCCCACATGCCCATTTCCTATTGGTCGACTACTTTGAGGTTATGAGTTATAATTATAAGTGAAGACGAGACCATAAACAAACAACACTGAAGGCATTTTCGGTATTTTATAACTATTTCGAGTGTTTTTCTTGTTTCTACCTGCTGTGTTTGATGAATTGAACTAAACTAAAAGTGTTAATAAGAATAAGTGGAGGTGAGTGAGAATAAAACATGCCTTGAGATTTTCCTAACCTCTGTGAAAACAACAAGAAAGAAATAGTTACATATCCGTCCTGGACCTCTCAAATATGCCTAGAATAAATGATGAATCTGGTAGGTATTGATAGAATCCGAGGTATAATCTGGTCAAACTCCAATTCTCATATGAAATTGAACAAAAGCCAGTGATTGATTATGATGGCTGATGAAAACCCCAGTGAAAACCCCAAAGTGCCTCACATTCTGGATTAAAGTTATTATTATTGGTTATGGAAATTTAATCATTTTGTCAGTGATTATTATTTTTTGTTTCATAAATAAGTTCATGAAGAACCCCAATAAGATGAATCCTGAAATGTATACTTTTCCAGGTAGGTAATCTATATAGGGGCCACACAATGTTCCTGGTAAGGGCAGAGGGGAAACATTGAAGTCAGAGATTTGAAATCAATCGAAATATCATTATCTGATGGTAATATATATTTTAGATTTTAATTTGAGAAATAAAAAACAAAGCAATATTTTTTCAGACTCCATCATTATCACACACCCTTCGATATCTTACTCTGATAGATAAACCAGCAGGAAGGTGGTTCTGATTTAGTCACCAGAGGTTAAATGGAGGGTTGAATTGGGAGATCAAGAAGAAAGATATAATTTGATTACTCACAATTTTGATTTTCTGAACTTTTGAAGTAAAATGGTCTCACTATTTTCAAAGAAAAATAAAGGTCATGTTTTTCATTTGATAGTTGATGTTGTTTTATCATCTTCTATTCAGGACATTCCATTTTATTCGATTTGAACATTATTCAGTCTATAATTTTTTGACAATTTGTTTGTTTTAAAGTTAGCAACTGATCAATTATACTGTGTACTATAATGCATAATATTTGGAACAGAAAGTCTTAAAAATTTTCCAGCAGAGTTTTTTTGTACATGAGGAGAATTGAAGTGAATACTGAATGATATAGGAGATAATAAACCATCAAGCATTTTATGACTAATCTGTCTCTGTTACATTTTCCCACACAATCAAAAATTGCCAAATAACTTCTTTTTCACACTTGCCCACTTCCAACTCTCATGCACATTTCTATAACCATATATCATATCAGTATAGATATTATGGAGTGTAGAGTTTGGATCACCTACTGAGATGATTGTACTTAGTTATCAATATGTGCATATGCCTGTGAAGTGAGTTAGTGAAGTGAAGAGGTTATTCGTGAAATTCCGATATTCATTTCAGATATTAGTCAAGTAGTTTCATCAATATTATATTAAAATGGAGTCATATTTGTAGCTGAAGTTTTACATAATAGGGATGTAAATTTTACATAACATCTAGAGAATGTTATGTAATATTTATGTCAGTTTGTTATATACGTAACATCTTATTTATAGCAATGAAATTATATAGAATATATATAAAATAGTGACATAATTGTTACGTAATAATCATGTAGTATTTGTGGCGGACATTTCGCCATAACAGTGATGTAAGTCTTACATAACATAGTTACATAACACGTATTGTCAATTATGTAACACTTATGTCAATTTTACATAATTGTGTTTGCTGGGAAACGATGATAATCACTGACTTGAATTTATAAAATGCTTGAATTTGTTTACATCCCCTGTAATTCCGTTATGATATCACATTTTATCACCACTGATATTGATAAAGCTATTCAATGGTCGAGTAGAAAGATATATGCGAACTTCAATTGAATCTTGTAACATCTCTATTTTCTTGGGACAAGAAAATGAACTTTTACTTTCGCTTATACTTGAATGAATTTGACTCGTAAATATACAGAAACAAGAAAGTTATGATCAGGCAAACGTACATAATTGCAAAAGATAGATTTCTGAGTTCAATATTGAATCATAAGTAAAGGTAATTCTGACATACAACACGAGCATACAGGATAAGTGATATTTTTCAAGTTTTTACATTTTATTTTTGAAATAAATGGTTCCCGACTATACCTTACGTGGAAGAGAAAGCCGAGACATTGCAGTATTCGACGATTCACCGATCTGTAGCATTTCTGAAGAATATTTCTTGTCTGACATCTTGAAAAATTGTGATTTTGATGTCAGAATCTGACAAATTTGCGAAGGAGAAGGTGGAATGTGATTTGTGCAATAGGAATTTCAAACCAAGAGGTCTCAATATCAAATCTCACAATGATGTTTCATAATCAAAAAGACAAACACCTTCAGGGAACAATTTAGGTGACGTTTCTTCTCTCCACAATCTTTTGGCCAAAATGAGGAGACAAACTGTAATAATAAAAAGAATACCGAAAGCTTCGCAAATACTTACTGCTTCTGATCTCGCTAAATCTATCGATGAATGTGTCACGAATAACTTCTTAGAAACTTCGAAAAATCTTCTGATGTTCACATATAGAAATTTCAAGATACCAACCATACAAAATTCAAATCAAAAGCTTTCTCTCAGCTCTATTATCAGAAAATATTTAGGTGAAATCAATGATTCTCATTTATTATCGAATTCCAAAGTGAAGTTTTCTCATCCTCGATCCAGTTAGACTAAAAATGTAATCAACAAAGTCTCTGATGATGATCTTACTTCTGCTCAACAGACACTGTGGCCGAATACTGTGAAGAAACTCTTAAGGGACTACGAATAAAACATCAAAGAATCATAATGAATTTCCGGAAAAAGAAGTTAATTGATGAAAGGCCGTTTTTATTAGTGGTAATAATGGAAGATATTCAGTTATAACTATTTATTGAGCAAAATTATACTTATTAAATATCATTGCAAAAGCGCGCCACATGCCATTATTTTAGGTTATCTTAACTTAGGTTATCTTATATGATATCTTTGGTTATGTAGACAACTGTCATGAAACATAAAGTTGCCAACATATGAACTACAACACAGTTGTGGCTAGCAGACCAACAGCAGGTTCAATATATTTTAGTTAAAATGGTTTTATTGTTTTATTTCTAACATCCCCCCTCAATAAAATTATTTTAACTTGCTTCATTAATTATAAACAAAATAATGTATTCTACACCTACATAAATATATCAGAGAAATTTCGATGCTTTTATATCTATCTACCTACTTGGTTAACAAGCCCAAACCTTCTCTGAATTTTTCGAATTTTATTCTAGCTAAGGGCTTAGTGAATATATCTGCCAACTGATCCTCACTCTTTAAATGAACAATATCAATCAACCTATTTTCAATTTTTTCTTTAATAAATTGGAATCGAACATCAACATGTTTCAACCTTTTATTATTTTCTGGGTTATTTGCAACTTTGATAGCCGACTGGTTGTCTTCATAAATGATAATAGGTTCATTCAAAACAAATAGACAAAAATCTTTCAACATTTTTCTCAACCAACAGGCTTCGCTAACTGCCATGCTCAAAGCAACATATTCTGCTTCAGTTGAAGAGATTGAGACACATTGCTGCTTTTTACTTGCCCAGAGAATTGTACAATTAAATAATTTGAAACAATATCCAGTAGTTGATTTTCTATCAGAAATATCCCCACCCCAATCAGAATCTACAAATCCACAAAGAATGTTTGCATTATCTGGCTTAAATATCAATTTGAGATTTATAGACCCTTTCACATATCTGAGTACTCTTTTTAAGGCTGTTAGCAAATTATTGTTTGCCTTATCTTGAAATCTGCTTAGTAAACTAACACTCTCACATAGGTCTGGTCTAGAGCCTTGAACTGCATACATTAAACTTCCAATGATTTGCCTACAGAGCCTTTGTAACTCAGAGTTGTTTTCTTCATTTTTGAATATCAAATCATTATTTACATCAATTGGGGTATTCACAGGTTTACAATCATGCATGCCGAATTTTTGTAAAACTCTCTTCAAATAATTCTCTTGATCTAATTCAGTGTATCCTTCATGAAGACATTGTTTAACATTGATGCCTAAATATTCAGAGATGATACCTAAATCTTTCATGCTAAAATGTTTATTTGACATAATTTTAACGTTTTTAACTTCATGCATGTTTGTACCTAGAATCAACAAATCATCTACATAGATTAGAATATACAATTTGTTATTTTGTGTAAATTTCAAGTATAAACAATAATCATTTTCTGATCTAATGAAGCCCTGATCTTTCATTAAACAGTCAAATTTATTATTCCAACATCTAGGACTCTTCTTTAGACCATAAATTGATTTATTCAGTTTACAAACCGTTTTAGAATTTTCTTTATGGTTACCTGGTAATGACATATATATCTCCTCATCAACCACACCATAAAGAAATGCACTTCGTACATCCATTTGGTGAATTGGTTCACCTAGTGTATTTGCAACTACAAGTAGGATCCTGAAAGTAGTTAGCTTTGCAACAGGGGCATAAATGTCATACAAGTCATCACTACTTTCCTGTTGAAAACCACGAGCTACTAGCCTTGCTTTGAACTCGTTTTCCCCTTCCACTTTAAATACCCACTTACTTTCTATCACATTTTTATTAACAGGCCATGGCACTTCACTCCATGTATCATTCTCTTGAAGCACAAGCAGCTCCTTTTCCATTGCTTCCTTCCATCTTGCATGATTTTCACTTGATACTGCTTCTTCCAGGCTCATAGGCTCTTCTTCTGTAGAATAAAAACACATATCAGCACTGCTCAGATCATAATCCTTAGTCCATGCTGGCCGCCTGACTTCACGTTTTCCTGGTCTGGTAATAACTACTTCTTCTTCAGATATTATGCTTTCTTCTTGTGATTCATTTGAATCATTACTATCATTAGCACTGTCGAAGTGCTCACTTTCATTTTCTTGATCATGAATCTCATCTTGAGTCTCATTGTTATCATGTTCAAGAATCACCTCATTTTGAAAATCAGCTTCAAATTCATCATTTTCACAGTCTAATATAACAATTTTGTCAGATTTAATGTTTTCTGTGTTATTTTTTCCTGATGTTTCATTCTTGGGAATGAAGACAACATCTCTATGAACTTCTACTTTATTTTTGTCTGGAAAGTAAACTCGGTAACCTTTGATTTCCTCAGAATATCCCACAAGGACTCCCATTGCATTTTTCGCATCTAATTTGACTCGTTTTTGTTTGGGAATATGAACACTGACTTTAGAACCAAATGCTTTGAATATTTGCATGTTACAGTTCCTGTTGTACCATGCTTGAAATGGTGTTTGTTCCTTTTGTGGGCTATTTCCTGCACGGTTTAAACAAAAAACTGCAGTATTTGCTGCCTCAGCCCAAAAAGACTTATCTAGGCCTGAGCTATGCAGCAGTGTTCTCACTGATTCTACCACAGTCCTGTTTTCCCTTTCCGCTCTCCCATTTTGCTCAGGAGTATATATACATGTTTTTTGATGAATTATTCCCTTATATTCACATATTTTTGACAATTTGTCACTAACAAATTCTAGACCATTGTCTGTTCTTAAAGTTTTAATCTTGTTTCCAGTGATATTTTCTACCATTGGTATAAAACTTTGAATCTTTCTTTCTACTTCTGATTTATTTTTCAAAAAATATATGTGCCTATATCCAGAAAAGTCATCTTTTAATAAAAGAAAATACTTTGCCCCACCGAGAGATTCAGTTTCAATAGGGCCACATAAGTCTCCATGTATTAATTCACATGTTTTCGTTGCTCTGGATTCACTGACAGGAAATGGAAGTCTATGTTGCTTTCCAGCTAGACATTCTACACAAAAATTATCTTTTTCATCTTTGAAAGGTATATTATTTCTTTTAAGAAACCTCTTTACTTGTTCAAAGTTAATATGTGCCAGTTTTATATGCCAGTCCTGCAAGCTAGTGACTGCATTACACTGTGATAACTGCATATCAGAATTTTGAGCAGTTCTTTCTACTTTGAATTGCATTTTATATAAATTACCTAATCTTTCTGCTATTGCTCTTATGTTGCCATTTTTATCTAGCAATTCACATTTTTGTTTGTTTGAGCGCATTTCATAGTTTTTGTCCAATGCAGTACTCAAAGAGAACAAATTTACTGCTAGATCTGGTATGAATAATACATTATGTAAGTCTGTACTCACCCAATTGCTTCCATTCCATGCCATTACTTGCACAGTACCTAGGCCATGTACTTCTACTAATGTGCCATTTCCTACTCTTACCTGCCTTTTCTCAGGCATATTTTTCATTGTTATAAACTGCTCCCTGTCAAAACACATATGTTCGGTGGCTCCACTGTCCATCCACCAATGGTTGGCATTCAAGTTGTCTTTGCCAAGTGTTGCCTTGACATCAGAGCAATTTAGTAAGATTGACTCACTAAGAAATGCTTGATCACCTGGCCTCTTATTACCTTCCTTTTCTTCTTCTGCTCTCTTCTTCCTAAACCAACAATCTTGCATCCAATGTCCTGGTTTTTTACAGAAATTACATATTTTCTTGATTCTCTGGTGATCCTTCCTTGAATGTCCTGGTTTGTTGTACCTAGCAAACTTTCCTCCAGTTGCTAGTGCTGTTGAATTTCCAGCATTCTTGCTTCTTTCTTCTTCAATCAACAACCTTGACATAAGTTCAGTCAATGTTTGTTTGTCTGATGGACTTGATTCCCATGCAGAGATAAAGTACTTCATACTTTCTGGTAGTGACATTAGAACCTTTGTGACTACCATTTTGTCACTAATTTCTTCTCCCAAGGCCTTCAGTGAGCCTTTTATTTCTTCTAGCTGAGACATGAATTCTGCTGCGTTTCCTTCTGTGTATTCTAGAGAGAAAAATCTCTGAGTCAGCAGATGTACACTTACTTGAGATGTATGCTCATAGATGGCTTTGAGCTTTGTCCACATTTCAGCTGCGGATTTGCATGACAGAATATGTGTCAAGACTTTTTCATCCAGTCTGGACACAATAATTTCCTGTGCTTTTGCATCCATAAGATCCCAATCATCGAAATTTGAAGATGGTCTTCGAGTGGTCCCGTTAACTACATCAAAATACCGTTTTGATTTGAGGGTTATTTCTACCTGGAACTTCCATGTTGTCCAGTTGTTTCCATTGAGTTTCACAATTGCAATAGAACCTGTTTGCTCTCCCATTGTTAATTTCGATCGTCGTATTGTGGCCCCAAACTGGGTTTTTCACACAGACTCGTTGGAGTACTGTTATTTTCTACCGGCGTCGATTATATTTATTACCACTTTATAGGCGCTTCTGGGCCCATAACCTGATGAAAGGCCGTTTTTATTAGTGGTAATAATGGAAGATATTCAGTTTTAACTATTTATTGAGCAAAATTATACTTATTAAATATCATTGCAAAAGCGCGCCACATGCCATTATTTTAGGTTATCTTAACTTAGGTTATCTTATATGATATATTTGGTTATGTAGACAACTGTCATGAAACATAAAGTTGCCAACATATGAACTACAACACAGTTGTGGCTAGCAGACCAACAGCAGGTTCAATATATTTTAGTTAAAATGGTTTTATTGTTTTATTTCTAACATTAATAATACCCCACTAATAGTTACGACAAAAGACGTTCAAGAGGCAGTGATATCTTTTCGCACCGGGTCACCTGCTGGCTTGGATTCACTAAGACCACCCCATCTTCAAGATTTGCTAACTCATAGTTCAGGATCTTCTGCAGAAGCGCTCCTTTCATCCTTGACTAACTTCTGTAATTTAATGCTATCAGGAGATGTTCCTCAAGAAATCCGCCAAATAATTTATGGAGGTTCCTTATGTGCACTGAAGGATGAAGGTATACGCCTAATAGCAGTTGGCACGACCTACCGTCGTTTAGTATCAAAACTAGCATGTCGAAGTTTACAATTTTCTCTTGGCATTTTATTCCGCCCTTATCTGTGTGGCTTTGAGAGTCCTGGAGGTTGTGAAGCTATGACACATTCTGCTCGTCGTTATATCAACGAACATAATGCTCCATTCGGCAAAGTTTTATTGAAACTAGATTTCAAAAGTGCATTCAATATGATTCACAGAGACATCATGCTTCAAAAAGTCAAGGACCACATGCCCCAAATTTATCCCTTCATTCATGATTGCTATCGAAATTCAAGTTTTCTGATGTAAGGCAATGAACTTATTTTATCTGAAAGAGGTGTTCAACAGGGTGATCCGTTAGGTCCAGCCTCATTATGTTCATCAATTGACTAATTAACAAAAGCATTACAACTGAATTCAATAGCTGGTATCTTGATGATGGTTCAATAGGTGATGACGTATTGGAAGTTTTCGGAAATATCATAACTGAATTGAAAGAGCTTGGACTCGAATTACATTTCAATAAATGTGAATAAATTTTTCTGGACAAGAAAGATCCGGTAATGATCGGGAAATTCAATTCATTGGCTCCAGGAATCAAAATATCAGAAAAATCAGACTGGATTCTTCTTGGTGCACCTTTATCAAATGAAGCTATCTCTGTTTGTTTGAAAGATAAACTGGATACTTGTTCTTTGATGTCCTCGAGAATAACTGATTTACCAGCACATATAGCCTTTTTCTTATTGAAAAATTGTTTGGCAATCTCAAAACTAACTCACATACTCAGATGCAGTTCTTCTTGGCCTGATGAGCAAGGTCTACGGAATATTGATAACGAAATTCGTCATACCCTTGAGAAAATAACAAACAATCATCTAGAAGAAGATAAATGGCTTCAAGCAACCCTTCCAGTGTCCAGGGGAGGATTGGGTGTTCGATCTTCAAATGCGATAGCTTTACCAGCTTTCCTATCTTCTTTCAACAGTGTTCGTCACTTGGTTGACGAAATTTTACCAGACACCTTCATTGTACCTGATCCATGTTATATGAAATGTGAAGAAATGTGGCGCTCTAAAACTAGATCCTCTGTTCCAGTCAATAGAAGTTTACAGACATTTTGGGATTCTCCTTTGATCGATTCATTATATGAACAACTTCTTGAGTCAGCTTCAGACTATCCAATTGAAAAGGCTCGTCTCAAGGAAGTGAGTACAAAAGAATCCGGGGCTTGGCTCAACGCGCTTCCTGTTGCATTCCTAGGAAATTTATTAGATGATCAATCTTTCAGAACATCAATAGGACTCCGTTTAGGATGCTCTTCATGTATCAGCCATACATGTCGTTGTGGAGCTATCATCACAGAGAAGGGTATCCACGGACTGAGCTGCAAATTGGGTTCAGGTCGTTCTTCCAGACATTCCACGGTCAATGATTTGATCAAACGAGCTCTGTCGACTGCTGAAATTCCTTCGTTCCTGGAACCTTTGGGAGTCAGTCGAGATGATGGAAAGCGACCTGGCCATTAGTCTGGGACTTCACCTGCGTAGATACGGTTGCAGCACCTCATATCAATTCAACATCAAGAGTTGCTGGTGGAGCAGCTGATTCAGCAGAAAAATTGAAATTGAGGAAATGTCACCATCTGAAGGATCAGTTCATTTTCTTTCCAGTTGCCATAGAAACATTTCGTGTTTTTGGAAGTTATGCTTCAGATTTCATGGATGGAAATAATTGGACCAAGGCTTATCAAGAAAACAAAGGACCCAAGGGCTAGTACCTTCTTCATACAACGCATAAGTATCGCCATCCAGAGAGGAAATGCTGCTTCTATATTGGGTGCCATTCCTTCCACTCAACGTCTAGATGAAAAATTCATACGCCCGCAAATGATACCAACTTTAAATAACAAATCTTCTAACTTCAAAAAAATTAATCACTCTTATAAATTTCGGTAGGATACCTTGAAAATTTTTGGTCTGAGAGGTTTGAAGAATATTGGCATCACTTGTTTCATGAACAGCATAATACAATGTTTGTCAAACAATAAATGGATTTTTGAATTTCTTAAGGGAGAGGAATATATGGTCGAGTTGAATGATTCTGTATTGATAATGAAAGCATTTGCCGAAGTGATTAACGGACTATGGTTGGAAGATTCAACTGATACTGTGGTGAATTCCGTTTCTTTAAAAATCAGATTCCACGTTTCATGGATTACGCTGAACAGGACGCCCAAGAGTTTCTTAGATACCTTCTAGAAAGGCCTTAAAGATGTGTGAGGATAGCAGAAAGGTCTGAACTAATCTTCACAGAAATAGATGGAAGACCCTTTCTGGGATCTATCATTACCGATTCAAAACACATCGGGTCAACTCAGACTTTCACAATGCTTAGACCTTCTCACCAGAGAAAAAAATCTTGAATGGTGACGAGTCACCAACATGTTCAAAATGTAAGGAAAGAAGGAATTTCGCGAAGTCTTTGTTGATACATAAATTCCCTAATATACTAGTGATCCATTTAAAACGCTTCTCGCCATCGGAGAATTTTCATGGAAAAATAAACAGCATCATTGATTTTCCTCCAGAAGATTTGGATATGGGTAATTATGCAGCAAATAATGAAATCCCATTTAGATTTAATCTACAGGGTGTCCGCTTAAAGGAGGTCAATCCATTAACTATGTATTCCTTGTAACGATATATGAATCGTTACTCGCTTTCAAGTCATTTTTAATGAATATTATCAACAGTTATTGATATTTCATAATAGTTCGATATCGGTAGCGACATCTGTGGTAATTATCACGAAAATTGAAGAGTAATGGAGATTTAATAATACTTTAAGTTTTCTTTGTTCTACTGTGATAATGGTAATTAGAATCCTAGAATTGCATTAGAGTGACCTCTATTAGTGGAAGGATAAATTCATTGAATAGGTAAACAGGTTATAGGTAGAAATCTTTGTTCGTGAAATTCAACAGGTGTAACTACAGATATATCCGTTAGCCAATAGGATTGATCGATAGAAATCACGTGAGAGCGAATTTTCTTGAAAACGAAGGTGGACTTAAAATAACACTCTTCCATTTCAGACTCAGAGCAAATAACATCACGAGAATTTTTCATCTTCGATAAATCGAATTCTCCCGTAGAAAAATTTAAAATGTATCACAAGAATCTGTACATACTATTCTTGAGAAGTTATAAGCAAGGTCCATTGATTTTTCATCCACTCCGTATATTCCACGTATTTGCAGAGTGGACATTCATCATGGAATGAACGAGTTTCCCAATAGGTTGTTCAAGTTGTGACTCATAATAAGGATGTCAATAATAAGTTCCTAACATGGATGTGACTTTATCAAAAATAAAACATCTTGTATATAATATGTCTGATTAGGAGATGCTAATATCACGAATTGGAGATGATATTTGTATACTATAGAATTGAAATGAAATTCCTCCGCCCACTTTTCCGAAAACCACTAAATTTTTCGCTATGTTCCGACCCACCCTGTATATTGTTAGTACGTGCAGGAATTATTATACTTCATAGTAGATTCGTATCGGTCATTCAAACAATCAATGCACAGTTGATTTGGTTTTAAAATTATGTAATGTGTCTTCACAACTTCTAACTAAAGTTTTGGAAATGTCAGCTCTATCACCCTATATAATCTGAACTGTTGATTGTAGAGCGTTGGTGCAATGGAGACATTTGATCAGCACCACGAGTTCTACAATATATCAAAAATTCGAGTAAATTCACCGAAAGCCAATTTCCCATTGATGCGGTGCGATGCACCCTGTAAAGGATCATCTCGCAACATTACTGAATTGATGTTTGTGAGACCTGGCTACTACTGTATGCCAAAAATATTTACAAAATTTGAATGAATGAATATACTATACCCAATTCAATATGACCATTCAATAGTGGTAAAAATGGGTTTATCAATTATAATTTTTTCGCAACCGCAACGCCGCAACCAAATTCAATTTTTTTACAGCGATGTAGAGCTAAGGCTTAGCGGAAAATATTTAGAATAAAAAATAATGGGTGTTCTATTTAATAAACTCGTCTCCGAGTCGTCCTGCTTTTATAACACACCCAGTATTGTTGAAAATATTTTTGAAATGGGAAACTTCAATAACGGAAGAAATTCGTTTTCGAAAGTTGTTCTCTAGTGATAATGGATTTCGAGATAACGAGGAATTACGCACAAAATTAATTTTTTCACTTTCAGAATGACTACTCTATGTAGTTTTATGCAACTAGTTCATATATGTGAATAATAGTTATTTATTATATAAGGGAAAAAAGTAGTAGATATTAGTTCCAGGTTGTGTTGTCTCCCGACGCGAAGCGGAGGGAGACAAAAACCGTGAGCTAAAATCTAATATTTTTCCCGTGTATAATATACTATTTTTTTCTGTGACAGAAGAAAGGGCGAATCAATGTTGAGAAGATATTACATTATTTTGAAATCTGAAAATTATCGACGCGAAATTTCAAGTTTTTAACAGTAGGGACACTGCGTTGCAGCCATCTTTATCATTCTTTTGAAGTGTTGAAATATCTGATGTCACTTCTGTCAGTCTAATTCTGTGATTTGATTTAAAAAAATTGCGAATTTAGTGGTTGTTTAGTAGTATATGTAACCGCGAAGTCGAATGGAAGATAAAAGGACTTGCAGTTCTTTCTCGGAGACGGTATTATTGACTAATTTTTTGGAACTATAGCACAACAAAAACCATCAACAGTGTAAATATATATATACAGTCTGTCCAAGATAAGGTTGAACAGCATGGGGATCTCGAAAACGGTAAGAGATACGAAATCGGATAAAAGGGGAAAAAGTTGCGCATTCGGAGGCTCATATCAAGAGCCTTCGAAAATTTTGAAAATTATTTTTAGTTTTTGAGTTATATCGAAAAAAGTGAATTTTTGGAATTTCTATTTTATTTTTTTTCTCCGTTATTATTAGAGATACAGCAAAACTGAGAATACTTTTTCATAGCAACTTTTGATGACGGTCAACGTGGTGATACCGATTTTTTCATGCGACGTTTCGTATTCGTGGAACCATCATCAACTTTTGTTTTTTAAATGCGGTCCTGATAATTTTTTCACAGATTCTAAAAGGTTTTTTTATTCTGAATTCAACCATGTATTATACAAGGTGGTTCATTTGTGTTTCGACCTATTTCCATCCATCATCAATGTTTTTTCGAAACTCCAAAGGAAAAATGCCATCAGTTCCACTTATTTTGAAGGAAAATTAGTCAACACACTAATACCTCATCAACTGGTTTCAATCAACAACCCATTTCATTTTGCGGAAACAAAAATTCCATCCATACAAATTCAGAATATGTCAAGCGCTAAAACCAGGAGATGACGAAAGGCGCAAGACATCCTGTGAGTGGTATACCAGGAAATGTTAACATTTTGCAGATTTCTTTCGAACAATCATCTGGACTGATGAAAGCATGGTCACTAATCATGAGATCCCCATGCTGTTCAACCTTATCTTGGACAGACTGTATATATATATATATATATGTGATATATATCCGGGAAAAAAGTACTCACTTTTTTCTCAAGTGAAAAAACTAATTTATGAAAAGTAACATTTTATAACCTGCCAACAGAGATGAAATGCCAAACTTTTTTCCCGTCACAAAAAAAATAGTGTTATTATATGCGCTCACTCAGTATACTGTGTGTTGCTCTATAGGGATCCTACTTCACGATTAGCTATATGAAGTTCATTATTGAGCGAGTATGGCTTTGATATAATTCATAGACCAGGAAGAATGCTTGGTGACGTAGAAGCATTAAGGAGAACGAAAGATATGGAGGAAGATATTCACGTGCTCGAAATCCAAATGTTCTCTTTCAAACTGCTTTATGTCCTATCCGAATCTAGAAAAATATATTTCAGCTCACGATATTATACCCATTTCCATTTTAAACACTAATCCGCGTAAGTCTGTTTCATACAACAGACATATATCTTTCCAGGAACGGCTCTATAAGCTTCTAAGTTTTCATCCTCTGCTTTAGTGACAGTGATGCCAACGGTATGGAACCAGTACACTGCGTAAATATAGCAAATCAATTTTTTCAACAAAAAACATTAGTAGGTAATAACATTTTCTTCGTAATTTTTCAATGAATTGAAAGAGAATCTGCTTTACGTCCTATCCGAATCTAGAAAAATATATTTCCCCTCATGATATTATACCTATTTTCATCTTATACACTAACCCGCGTCTGTTTCACACAACAAACACATTTATTTCCAGGATCGGCTCTAAGCCTCTAAGTCTTCATCCTCTGCTGTGGTGACAATGATGCCAACCATATAAAACCATCACACTGCGTAATTATAGCAAATTATATTTTCAACAAAAAACTTTAGTAGGTAATTACACTTTTTTCGTAATTTTTCAATGAAAGTAAGTATAGTTGCATGTATTCAATTTCCCGAATTTGTTCATGAATTGGTATCATTAAAACCAATGTTCATAAAAAAAAGGGATTAAAAATAAATATGTGGTATAAAAGGAGTATTTTCAGCACCCCGCTATGGAATTTAGAAAAAAGAGTTTGGCAACACTGTTAGTTGCATTTAATTAGTTTCGTATTTGCCATTTTACAGCATTCACTGAAGACTAGCCATTGTAAATATTATTGCAGACTCGAGACATAGCATCTGATTGGTATGACTGGGATTCGAAGTTCGAATCCCAGTAGATGCCTCTTTTTATCCCTCCTCCATATGAATTTTTAAAATAATTTGAACTAAGTTGTGATACTTAATATCGCTTTAATCATTTTTCTAGTGCGATATTTATTGAACTTTCTTTGTGTGCGTGAATATAAAATACCTTCTGGATAAGTAAAATTAGTTCAAAAGCAAGAAACAGATATTAAAGGAGCAGGAGACTTGAGTTTGTTCATAAAAGATCATTCAAGATCAATAAAATGTGATTTCGATTTTTGTATATTTCGTGAGTCACTATAATGTTTGAATCGAGGATCTTAGATTTTTTAATAAATCATTGACAAATGCGTATCTCTGTCATGTTACCTACTTCTATACTGAGTGACATTTCGAAAATGAGCAGCACTCAATATTATCAAGATGGACAATTTTTGATGTATCTGTTGTTATATTTTATTCAACCCCGGTATCGTCAGGACAACTACCCCTAAACTTTTTAATAGCAACCCCAACTTATTTTACTATTTTTGAAATTCTTATGTAGTTCCAGATAAGTTACATCTAATCATGAATATTTTTTTCTACTCGAAATGGCAGTACTTAACCTCACGAAGACCAAAAAAATTACTACATGAATTGTTCAAAATGGTTTCCATTATTTAGTTCAGCCGATATTCAAACTGTTCGCGAACCTTTTGGGAGGTTTCTGGGGAAAAAAGGCCAAGAATTTGAAATTTGATTATACAGGGTGTTAAGTATGTGTCCAAACTTCGAAGGATGATCTTTTGAGAAATTATAAAACATATGAGTCCAAAAATGCATAGTTTTGAAGATGTAAGGTGTCAAGCTTCTTTATTTTTCTTGTGAATAACGTGAACATTCTTCACACATTTTTTTCGATTGGAGAAACATCAGTTCAAAAGAAGACTGTTATCAGACATTCAACTGAACAGTATGTCTCATTTTCGATATCCATACGGGATATATTTTTAAAGATAGAGATTTGCGGTTTTCGCTAACGATGGCTACTTTTTTGTGAAACTCGCGAATCTACAATCAGAATTATCATAACTCACTTCATTTCTGAGATACATGGCGGAATTGAAAATGTTGCTTTGCAGCTATATTTCAACTTTTACATTTTTTCAAGTAGAATCCAGTGGCATAGTCAGATTTTCAAAATAAGCTGTTATTATTCATAGATATACAGGGTGGCATTGAAATAAGTGCAAATATTCCATGCATTGAGTAAGCTCGTCATATACTATCGAGTGGTATACATAAAAATAATATAGGAATCAACATCAAATTTGAGGTTAGACCCCTTTTTCCATCCAAAGTTCCACACTGTAGAGCCACAATCACGCGGATTACAATCATTTGAATTGTTTAAAAGTGGCGTATCTAATTTTTTTCTCGTTTTTTGTTCAATTTTCAGTAGGAAATGTCTTGTTAATTAGAGAAATTAGAAAAAATCTGATATCATGGGAATATTCGTTCGACTGTATCATTTCGATGTGCTGATTATATGTACACATTTCTGAAACACATTGTATAACCTGAAGTTATGTTTTTATAAATGGAACACTCTGAATATTTTTACATATTCAAAACACTGATACTTTGCACTTATACGGTATTTCGAGTAGGTGATAGCTTTGTATCAAGATAATTAACAGTTTTTCAGTAAATTTCCTGTTCAAAAATGCATAGTTTTGAAGATGTAAGGTGCCGAACTTTTTTATTTTTCTTGTGAATAACGTGAACATTCTTCACACATTTTTTTCAATTGGAGAAACATTAGTTCAAAAGAAGACAGTTATCAGACATTCAACTGAACATGATATCTCATTTTCGATATCCATACCGGATATATTTTTAAAGATAGAGATTTGCGGTTTTCGCTAACGTTGGCTACTTTTTTGTGAATATCGCGAATCCACAAACAGAATCATCATAGCTCACTTCATTTCTGAGATACAGGGCGGAATTGAAAATGTTGCTTTGCAACTCTTACATTTTTTCAAGTAGAATCCAGTGGCACACTTTTTTTTTCAATTGGAGAAACATTAACTACTATGGACAAGGAACATACGAACAAAATATCAAAAAATTGTATAGGGCGGTTCATAAGTTATGATTGATTGAAAAAATTGGTGAAATCAATAAATCACCCTGTATCTCAGTTATAAAGAATGATAGACCCATGAAATATAGATTATTCAGATGCACCTTGGTGTCCTCCATCTACCCTTACTGTATGCGCATTTCCCAATGTATCACCCTATATACCACTTTTTCAACACCATTTGCGAGACCATTTGGGAGGTATGCATATAAGCGTTCACCCGAGCGTTCACCATTTAGCATAACGAGTGCACCAGAAGTATTTCAGAAAACCATGAGCCAGCTTGTATCAACTCTGAATTTGGATGTGTTGGTACATGCCGATGATATTTGGGCGTAACTCCAATGAACACGATACATATTCGCACAGAGTGTTTAGTTTAGAGAATATGGACTTATGCTATATGCTCAGAAGTGAGAATTTCGTACTACCGAATTACCTAGGTTACGTCATATGTTCTGATTGCATTAAAGTTGACAAAAAGAGTTTCGAGGCAATAGAAAAGTACCCTATACCTCAAAACAAAACAGAAATCCGAAGATTTTTAGGGTTGGTGAACAATTTGTCCAAACTCGTGAAAAATCTTGCCGAAAAAAATCAGTCTCTACGAGAAATAATCACAAAAGATCGTCAAAACATGTGGTCCGAGAAACAACAAGACGATTTCGATTTGCTGAAGAAAGATATAATGACATTTCCAGTTTTAGCCAAGTTCTCAACTAAACTGAAGACTCGTGTATCAGCTGACTCGATTCAATACAGATTAGGAGCAGTATTAGAGCAGTTATTAGAAATGGACATTGGAAACCTGTGTACTATTTGTTTTAAGTCGTTGAGCGAGTGTGAAAGAGCGTATGCAGTACGAATTGAACAATTTTTACTGGAGTCAAATTTTGAGTTATTAACCGATCATAAACCACTAACCGTAATCTTGAGCTCCAAAGAAATCAACGGATCAACAAGTCGTTTACAGGGATTCCGAATGCGACTCTTGAAATTTGATTTTGTAATGAATTATGTTCCAGGTCATTCATTCCATGTTCCTGATGCACTATCAAGAGCTTCGATTTCATCTGGCTCAGCTGGCACAGAAGGCGTGGATGTGATGTTGAAGGATAACAATGACGTATATACCAATGCGATAGTATCTCATTTTTCAGATGATTCTTTTTCAATTGAACTAATCCAGCAGAGTCAAAATGAAGATAAAACCATTGAACATGTTGAAAATTATATAATAAATGGATGGCCCAATAAAAATGAGCTTGAGAATGGTACGAAAGCGTATTTTAAGTATCGTCAAGAAATGAACATCAAAAATCTTTTTTTTTTGTACGGATATCGAGTGGTTATTCCAACAATGTATCCACGAAGGCCATTTTGGTATAAACAAATGTTAGAGAGCGAAAAATTCTGTGGTGGCCTATGTTCAAAGCACAGATTAGTGATTTGGTTGATGCATGTGAAGTTTGTCTGAAAGATAGAAAATCATTTGTGGAGCCAATGATATTGTTGAAATACTCATTATTTTAGAAGCTATAATTTATATGAACTTTGGACACACTGTATTAGGAATTTAGTGACATGAATGAATGATTGACATCTGCTGATATTGTATAAAAAGAAAAAGGTCTAGTTAGTTCTATGTGATGTTGTTATGGTAGATTGTTGAATAATTAGGAATGAGATTGTCGAGGAGATTGTGAGATTGTTTTCTGAAAATCTGTACAAGTTTGAATTCCTTCCCCTAAATAATGAAGAACATGATCCACGCATTTCTCATTTTAACATGGTAGCAGAGCGTGGTTATTGAAAATAAGGAATATATTATAATAAAATGGCTGAGAAGAAAGGAGATTGTGTGTTACCAATATTTGATGGAAAGAACTGGTCCAGCTGGAAATTCATATTATTATTAGTATTGGAGAGTAAGAATGTCAAAAACGTTATCGATGGGACAATACCTACAGATGAAGAAGGAAAAAGGAAATGGGATACAAATGATGTAAGAGCACGTTCGATAATCGTACAGGGAGTTTCAAATGCACAATTGGAATTGATTATAAATTAAACTGAGGCTGCAGACATTATAGATAAATTAAATTCAATCTATGAACCCTCCTCAACATCCCTGAAATTGATAGCAAAACGGAAACTGTTAGATTTGAAAATGAAAGAAGAAGATGACCGAAAGAATTCCTCACCAAATTTAAAAGGCACATTAATGACCTCCGAAATACAGGTGAATCAGTAGCAGAAGAAGACCATCTCAACTATTTGTTGCTTGCACTTCCAGAATCCTTCAGTAATATAGTGGGTATAGTTGATGCATTGGCTCCAAACCAAAGGACAGTTGAATATGTCAAATCAAAATTATTAATTGATTTCAACAGACATCAAGCAAATAATGAAAACTTCAGGAGTCATGTATTCAGTTCACAGGCATCAAGTTCCAGATATGTGGAACAGACGAATAGAGAAGGAAATAATCAACATATTGTCATGAAAGCGAGTGTAACACCCAGTGTAATCAAATTTATAATCCATTTACCTTGAACGATTGAACACCCAAATATTATTAAAAGAGAACAATAATTTGATCAACATCACGTATGCAAAATTGAGAAACTCATCAGGGATTGGGATAGAAAGATTTGAGAGGTAGGCGGGTAGTGAAGGTGCCCAAGAGAGTGTTCGGCCGTTTGGGAGTCCCTGGCCAAGGGCATGGTCTTAGTTGTAGTCGAGAAGATAGATGTAGCTATAAAAGTAAGTAGAATTGTAAGATAAGTAATATGTGAATCCCACTAGAGAGATTTGATCATTAATTAAAATAAATTGTCACTGGCCTTTCTATAGAAATTAGATCATTTATTGACACACCCTACCTAGTCAGTCGTGAAAAGAACCCCCCTTTCACGACAAGTGGTGGAGGCGCCGCTTGGCTTTCGAGAGGTGCGGGGCATAAAGAATGAGTAGCGTAGAAAATCAAGTTAAAAGGAAAAAAAAACATTGTATTTGAAAACCGCAATCATCAATAATTATCACGAACTTGACCTATATATTATATAATTTATTTATGTTACCATATGCTGGTATCGAATGTCTCGGTACAGGCTAGGTAGGTTGTTGACGCTGCTACTTTTATAATGAATAAATCTCTTCTACGAAAACTGCAATAACATTATTGAAAATTGTCATATTGTGCAAATTTTAAAAGGAGAAAAAAGTAATGGTATTGTATAAAGAATATTGGAATGGCTGGAAATAATGCAATTGCAGAAAGTGGATATCTAATGAATATTTCTTGCAGGGATTCTATTATTATAGTCTACTGAGCGTTAATATATTCATTTCATTACGGCCTGGTAAGCAAATTTGGTATACTGTGAATAGTTTTTTCCGGGATTCATAAGTGAGTTAATGAAAATTTCGCATTGTCTTCCATACTCATATCGAAAGTTATGGAGGTAACTTTGAGTGAAGCCATGGTTCGAAAAAGAACCCCCGCTCTACCCAACTTTGAGGACCCAGGAAATTTTGATCCCATAAAGGGTTCTTCTAAAGATTTTATTAGACATTATGAAAAATGTTCGGAAAAAAATTCTTAGACGGATAGTTTGAAAATTGTATATTTTGCGGCATTTCTTACGGGAGCAGCCTATATATGGTATGACTTGTATAGAAAAATTTCCCAAAATGCGAAAAAAACATGGGCTGAGATAAAAGCAGATTTCATCAGAGAATTTGAGTCAGAAGATGCTTGGAAATTCAGAGAATTACGATTGAAAGAGAGAAAACAAAAGGAAACCGAAATCTTAAGAGAATATTTCTACGATTTGATAGTTTTGGCCAACGATTTTGATTCTGAGATGAGCGCAGAAAGATTTTCCATTTATTTCGAACAGGGTTTACTAGAAAAACATCGCGCAAATTACATTCTCATGAAAAACTCCATAATGACAATGGAAAGATTAAAGAAAATTGTTTTCACATTAGAGGATATAGAAAATCATAGTGAACTTATATTGAGAAGGGACCAAGCAGAGATAAACCATCGCTGCAACACTTTTGAAGATAGTAGTAATTTTCATAATGAAAATCATTTCAGAAATAATTCACAAAATTCGAGTTTGAGCTTATATACCAACCCAAGTACATATCTGACAAATCATAATACGTTTCAAATGACAAAAAGTTCTAATGTTTTAGAAATTGAGGGTTTAATTGATAATCAATATGCAACCATCATTTGCGATACAGGCTCTGATCATAATATAGTTTCACGGAATTTTCTAAAAAATTTCACTACTTCATTATATTCACGAAATCTGCAGACAGCTGGTGGTTTCAGGGTTCCAGTACTTGGAAATATCAATATTAATTTGTTATTAGGAAAATTAAGAACATGGTGCAATGCCTTAGTTATAGATAATTTACCGTGTGATTTAATTTTGGGCATGTCATTTCTAAACAACCACAAGGCAAATATTAATCTAGAAAAAGGAACGATTGAAATAAAGATAGGGGTTTTCAGGGCAGAAATCGAATGTTTGAAACCAGGGTTTCGACGAAATAATTATTCAGCCGGACATCACGAACAATTTCACAGACAAAAACGTTTTTTTCATACACCCAAATGTAATTACAGTATACAAAATGAGGGTTTACGCACTTTTAATCAGAATAATCAGCGATTTCAAACCGGAGAAGTATGGAACAAATGGAACTTTCAACATCATGGACAATACAGGGTGAACCATCATATGTCGTTGAAGAAGGCTCACGGGAAAGCAAGATATTCGAATAGCAAACCCGTCGTATTCGAACATTCGGAATACGCACGTAAGAGGAATGAAAACCAAAACCAGGAAGAATTCCAGAGACTCATAAAGAATATTGGAAATATTGTGGATAGAAAGAATCTCATGAAGAAAAGCGAAGCACATTTTGACCAATTTCAAGCCGAAATGAGTAGGCTGATGGAAATAGATCCAAGTCCTACGAGAGATGAAGAACCTCGATGCTCTAAAATTTTTGCCAAGGAATATTGCCGTTTGAAACCTAAAGGAGAAAAGGCAATTTCAACCGAAGTTCAGAGTGCTGGTATATATGGAACAGAGCACCTAGTATTCCAACCAAATGAGAGTCTTTTCTTGAAGAAAGGAGTTTTATGTGAAAAGGGGCCCGTAGGTTCTATGATTATAGTGAAGAATCACTCGCACGTGGGCCAGACAATTTTCGAAAACACCACTTTAGGATTTTGGGCGGAAAGAGAAATTAAAATCGACAAACTATTAGTCACTACAGAAGAGAAGAGGGCACCCATGGACAAGTGTTATAAAATGGGCACCAACCTTGATACGCAAGAGATGGAAGCAATAGAAAATCTCATAGATGAATTTCAAGATGTATTTGCCATGGATGTCAGAGATATGGGTGCTACTGATTTAATAGAGCACAAAATAGAGCTGACTGAACACACTCCATTCAAAAGTAAACCATATAAGGTATCTCAGAAAGAGAGACAAATTATCGATGAACAGGTTCAAGAGATGCTGGAAGTGGGTATAATAAGGCCTTCACAATCACCATATTCAAGCCCAATAGTACTAGTGAAGAAAAAGGGAAAAATCGAGAAAAGTAGATTCTGCGTGGATTACAGGAAACTGAATAACATTACGAAAAAATCGAATTATCCACTAACTAATATCGACGAGATTTTGACATACTTCGGAAAATCCAATTATTATTCAACACTTGATTTGTTCAGTGGCTACTGGCAAGTTGGCATTGAAGAAAAATCCAAAGAATATACCGCATTTGTGACACCTGGATTTGGACTATATGAGTTCAACAAACTGCCCTTTGGACTTTGTAATGCACCTTGTACATTTTCTGATCTAGCGGATAGAGTCTTTCAAGGACTGAAATGGTCCAACGTTTTAGTATACTTGGATGATGTGGTGATTTTTTCAGAAACCTTTGAGGAACACCTAGTGCGACTGAGAAAGGTATTTGAAAGACTTAGACAGGCGGGATTGACCCTGAAAACGAGTAAGTGTACTTTTGCGGCCACAGAAGTCAAAGTATTAGGGCATATTGTTGGCAAGCATGGAATCTCACCAGACCCGGAAAAATTGACGGCAATATCAGAATTTCCAAGACCAAAGACAAAACGTCAGACACAGAGTTTCCTAGGATTAGCGAATTATTACAGAAAGTTCATCGAAAACTTTTCAAGGATAGCAAAACCACTTCATGATGTAACAAAAAACGAACCTGGATTTTTTTGGACACTGGAACAAGAAAATGCTTTTGCACAATTGAAATCAAAACTAATAGAAGCACCCGTCCTGCTACATTTTGATCCGAACAAAGGATGTGAATTGAGATCCGACGCGTGCAATGAAGGATTGGGAGTTATAGTATTACAAGAGCATGAAGGCCAAATGCATCCCATTGCATATGCAAGTAGGTCACTTAGTAAGAGTGAAAAAAATTACACGATCTCAGAATTGGAGGCACTAGCGATAATTTGGGGTTTGTCATATTTTAGGCATTTCATTTACGGAAGACCAGTAATAATCAAAACGGATCACCATGCACTTTGTTTTTTGAAAACTTCTGAAAATGTAAGCGGGAGATTAGCGAGATGGGCCATAAAATTGAATGAGTTTGAACATGAGGTAGTATTCAAAAGTGGGGCAGCTCATAAAGATGTAGACTGCCTGTCACGAAATGCAGTTTTACCGCCAGAAAACGAAAATGACGATTGGTTCGACATTCCCACCTTCCTCCTTACTGGCGAAGACATAGCATCAGAACAAGAGAAAGATAAGGATCTGAAATTGCTGATAGATACGGTGAAAAATCCCAACAACGAAAATGTAAGTATGAGTATCCGAAGAAGGGCAAAAAACTTCGTCATTATGAATAACGTGTTATATAAAAAAAAATGCATCAATTGAAGGACTCGAAAATTTGTTGGTGATACCCAAACATCTCGTGGTTAATATTTTATATTCATCACTTAGTGAACCACTTGCTGGTCACTTAGGAATCTCACGTACTTATCAAAAATTGAAGAATAGATATTTTTGGGACGGTATGCAGAGAGATGTTGAAAAGTTTATTAAAGGATGTCCAGACTGCCAGGCGAGAAAAGGTGAAAGAAACCGTAGACCCCTGGGACTATTGCAGCCCATTCCGGTCGGAGTACCTTTCCAAAAAATTGGCATTGATTTGTTAGGACCATTCAGAAAATCGACTAATGGGAACAACACTATAATTGTAGCTATTGATTACGCTACTCCATATGTAGAGTTAGCTGCAGCACCAAATGGTAAAGCTGAAACAGTTGCGAAATTTATATTTGAGAATATAATAGTTAGGCACGGATGTCCGAGAGAAATTTTATCAGATAGGGGCCAAGTCTTCAAATCAGATATGATTAAGGAATTGTTACGAGTAATGGGGATCTGTAAACAACAGACGACGGCATATCACCCACAATGTAATGGAAATTGCGAAAGAAGTAACTCAACAATCGCAGCAATTTTGAGTACTTTCACGTCAACGAGCCAGAATGATTGGGACTGCTACGTACCACACGCACAGTTCGCAATGAACTCAACCCCTCAGAGCACGACAGGACTAAGTCCATTCTTTTTGACATATGCAAGACACCCTGTATTGCCTACAGAAGCAAATTTAATGAGTCAGGTGTCCAATGACGATATTATTAAAATTAGGGATAGGGCACTAGCTGTTAGAAATATAGCAGTCCAAAACATAGAAAAACAACAAAAAATAGATAAACGGCGTTATGACGAAAATCATCGTCACATAGAATATGAAGTGGGGGACAAGGTGAAAGTTTTCACGCCATTACGAAAAGTTGGAAAAAGCGAAAAATTACTTTTGAAGTACCATGGGCCATATGAAATTTTAGAGAAAGTAGGGCCAGTAACTTATAGAGTGAGAATGGGATCAGGAAACAATGCTAAAACAGATGTAATCCACGTGAGCAGAATCCTGAAATATAACGATCCTTGGACACCTGCCATAACAGGGACCTAATAATTATTTCATTCATTACATTCATCATCATATTAGTTATACGATGTTACTAACGAATAATGTTGATATGTTTCAGAACTAAAAAGTACCATATTGAAGGTTGATAAGACGACATTCCCGCGGGAAAGGTACCTACCCACTAAGATGCATTATGAGTTATGGTATAAGATAAAAAGGCAGCCGTTTTTCTTTAGAAGTGTGTATGTATACTATGAAACATGATGAATATAAGACAGCTATCATTGGGAAAGGAAAAAAAAATGAGAATTGAGAGTATGATGTGTGAATGTTGAAAAATTGGTCTAAGATATCCTCGCTTTTCTGAATCCTAGGCTGAAGAGTGTGGATATCATAGAACAATGAGCGAAATTGTGGAAAAAAGTCTGTGCACAGCAAAAGTAACCGGTTATCCGGAATCAGTAGCAGAAGAAGACCATCTCAACTATTTGTTGCTTGCACTTCCAGAATCCTTTTAAGAAGAAGAAGAAGAAAGATTTATTTGTCAAGCCAAAAAAATACAAAGATTCCACAGAGGCTTCTCTGCTTGGTAGGAATAGTACAGTATATATACAAGTACAAATATAAACAAATACACAGTAGGAAAAAATAATAATAATAATAATAATAATAATACTGAGGTACTGGTAGTAGTAAAACTAGTCAATATACATATACATATATAGTAGACTTTTTCATAAACACTAGAGAGCTAGCAAACATTTAGCATTCAAGGGCAAAGCATTTTCTAACATCATTATTTATTTACATGTTTTCAAGGTAGTTCCTTAGTTTATTTTTAAACAAGTGATTATGACTTTTAATTCCAGTGGGAAGCTGGTTATAAACAACTGCCCCATTGTACAAGATGGATCTTTTCTATAAGTTTGAATTCACTGCAATAAGTGTAATGTCTCCATTATTTCTTGTTTCATAATTATGTATTTGACTTCTTGTGTTGAATGTTAAATTGGAGTGACGTGCTTTACTTTTCACCTGATGAATGTACAAACAAACCTGATAATCATATATCTTAGCTAGATTAAGAATATTATAATTTTTATAAAGATCATCTGTATTGTATCTGAAAGGAAGTGAATAGATATTCTTGATGGCCTTATTTTGCAATATTTTAAGAGGTTTTATGATTCTTTCACATGTTGGATACCAAATTAAGGTTAGATATTGCAAATGACAATGTATTAATGTATAGTAAACCGATCTCAATAAATGTTTGGGAAGACAATAGCTAAGTCTTTTTAGTATGCCTATTGGTGCTCGTATTTTTTTTATAAGTTTGTTAATATGGTATTCCCATGACAGGTTTTCATCAATATAGATACCGAGATACTTGGTGATTGCAGAATATTTCAGAGTCTGGTTATTAAATATAATTGGAGTGCTATCATTAATAGCTTTTCGTTTGGATATAAACATATAACTAGATTTATCGGTATTGAGAGTTAGCTTATGTGTTATTAGCCAGTTTGCTATTAATTTCAAATCATGTTCAATAGATTCTCTTATGGACTCCTTTGTGTCCCCAAAATATATTAATAATGTGTCATCTGCATACAATTTTATCTTTCCCTTCAGATCTAAATTAGCCATTGAGTTTACATAAATTAAAAATAGAGTAGGGCCCAGAATTGAACCTTGTGGAACCCCACAAGATACAATTTTGCTTGAACTAGTAGCACCATTCAAGGATACACATTGTTTTCTATTCAATAAGTAATTCTTCAGCCAGTTATAACATGTGGCCCTAATACCCATCAGTTCCATCTTTTGTAGTAAAATGTTGTGATCAACAGTATCAAAAGCCTTGCGCAGGTCCAATGACACAAGTGCAGCTTTAGATGTATTATTAAGTTCACTTTGAATTCCAGCTATGGTATCTACAACTGCTGAGACTGTGTCACTGGACTTGCGAAAGCCATACTGATGAGAGTACAAAATATTCTGTTCATGCAGGTATTTGAACAGTCGATTGTTTATAGTTTTTTCAATAATTTTTGATAAAATTGGCAAAATAGATATGGGTCTGTAATTACCCGGCGTTTCACAGTCGCCATCTTTGAAAAGAGGCGTTACACGCGCCATTTTCATTAGATCTGGCACCTCACCACTAACAAGCGATACATTAATCACATGGCATAGAACTTCTGCTAGTTCACTCTTGCACTCTTTTATAGAACGAACATCTATATCATCACATCCCGTTGCTTTGTTAGAGTCCAAATCTGCAATCAGATTTTCTACTTCAATTGATGTCACTGGTTCAAGGAACATGCTTTGGCATACTTGTTTCTCCAGAGAGATATCTAAGTGTTGGTTGGGTATTTCACTTGCTAATTTACTTCCTACAGTAACAAAATGATTGTTCATCTCATTACATATTTCGACAGGGTCAGTAATTGTTTTATCATTGATTCTTAAGCAGGGTACATGAATGGGAACATCTGTTTCTTTATTTGTAATGATAGAATTTATAACCTTCCAAGTTCTTTTCATATTCCCACTTGTATTCTGAAATGTCTTTTCATAATGTGATATTTTTGCCATTTTTATGGATGTTTTTACTTGTTTGATTGCATCTGTATGCTTGGTCTTCAAGTAATCATTTTGTGGATGACTTTTACATTTTTTGAAATAGTAGTCTCTACTTTTTATAGCATGTATAACCTCATCATTGATCCAGGGTTTAGATTTTTTGTTAATCCTTATGGTTTTTCTACTGTAGGTTGTATTGTTAGTGAAACACGAAACTATCATCTCATACATTTCATTTACCGTTTGATAGCCCATTCTTTCAAATTCTATCTGCTTTAGGTTATTTCTGACTCCTTCATAGTTGACATAACGTTTCAGAATAGTTTTTTCAGTACATAGATCAATTTCCATCTTTGCTTGTATGATTTGGATATCATGATCACTTATTTCATTTTTCACCACATACAGATTAGTAAACAGGTCTGGAGCATTAGTTAAAACATGATCAATTAAAGTAGAAGACCCTCTTGTTGGGATTGTTTGATTACAGAATGTAAAGCCATTTGATAAGCATGTATTCTTGTAGAGTTGGGTATTATGATTATCCACCAACAAATCTATATTTAGATCTCCAATAAGGACAGTCTTTTTGTGACCCAGGCTCATCAATACTTCTTCTACTAGGTTTACCGTGTTATACACTTGCTCATTAGAGTTATTTGGGTTGTAGATAGCTATGATATTCAGTTTGGTTGATTCTATATACACTTTTGCAAGGGAGATATTGTTCCTTTCTAGAGTTCCCAAGTTCTGATAATGTATGCCATCTCTAACAAAAATAGCACATCCACCGCCTCTCTTCTTCCTGCTTGCATAAATTGCAGAATAATTAGGTAAATTGAAGAATTTTTGTTCTTCCTGACTGACCCATGTTTCGGTAATGACCACAATATCTATTGTTTTATCCAGTCTTGAGAGCATGATCTCAATGTCATGAATTTTATTTTTGATTGACCTTGCATTCATGTAGAAAATGCTTAGCCCTTGTTCACTGAGTTGTACATTATATTGAAAATCTCCAATTGATTTATAGTCCAGGATCCTAGTTTCCATGAACTGGTTTTATGATCCTTACTGGTTAGGTTATGTATAATAAGAAGGTATATACCTACTTTGATTGGAAGTTGATTTTATTTCTTCAAGAGGTTGTCAAGTTGTGTGTGATCAATTATTTTGGATATTTTGGAATCTGCAGTTTTTCGACAAAAAATTTGTCCGTTTTTATACCACACGAATTGGTATCCACAGCTCTTGAGATTCCTTGCTTTATTAAATAGTTCTCGGACGTCCTTAGGGATATCCTCGTTGATGTAGATATTTCTGTCTGCTCCGCTAAGCCCAAATTTTACTGAATTAGGATGACCCTTAATTTTATGTTGTGAAATCAGTAGGTTCCTTTGTTCCTGTGTCTTCAAGGTAACAAGAATTGGTTTATAAGGCATTTTGCTAGGTATTCTCTTGAATTTAAAGTCTTCTGAGGTCACTGGTACATCTAAGAATTGAAATACTTTCTTCAAATCTGTCTCCAGCTCATCCTCTTGAAGCCCTATCATAATTACATTTTTATTTCTGTTGACATCACTGTTATTATTGGTTCCCTCCATTTTAAGTTTCAGGAGTTCATTTTGCAGGTGTAATATTTTTTTTGATAGGTGCTCCTGTTCTTTTTTTAGTTCTTTGTTTTCATTCATAATTTTCTTCAAAGAACCTTTTATGTCGTCCATTTGGTCACTATTGAACGATGCTGCTTCTTCTAGACTTTCCAGTTTTTTCATGATTTTGTCCAACATATTTTTTGTGTTATCGTTTCTCTTCATGTCAGCGTCTGGTGTGACGCTTTTCTTGGTTTTCATGTACTGCTTCCTCTGCTTAGTCTGCTTGATTGTTACAGGAGTTGTAAATTGTTCTTCATCACTTTCTGTGCTGCTACATGAGGTCGACTTAACCTCACTATCACAGCTTCTACAAAACCATGGTTTTCCATTCTTCACCTGCTCCAATTGTACTTTCTCCATCTGTGTGCATGCAGAATGGTACCAGCTTTTACATTTTCCACTACATTCGATTTTCCACCCGGTTTTTCCAATTTTTTTCTTACAACTGGGACAAATCATTTTAGGAGTGTCTACTACCACGACCTAACGACGATCCTTCAGTAATATAGTGGGTATAGTTGATGCATTGGCTCCAAACCAAAGGACAGTTGAATATGTCAAATCAAAATTATTAATTGATTTCAACAGACATCAAGCAAATAATGAAAACTTCAGGAGTCATGTATTCAGTTCACAGGCATCAAGTTCCAGATATGTGGAACAGAGGAATAGAGAAGGAAATAATCAACATATGAGAAAATGTTATAAATGTAGACGTTTGGGTGGCATTCAAACATTTTGCAGAAGCACATTCCAAAGTAGAGGTCAATATAGAGGTGGACAGAGCTATAGAGGTGAACAGAGCTATAGAGGTGGACAGACTTATAGAGGTGGATAGACTTATAGAGGAAACTTCAGAGGATCGTTCAGAGGCCGAGGTAGATACCTGAGCATTTGAATGATAATGATGTGCGAGATTCAACTTTTTTCACTAATGAAGCCTGGTTCTACCTATCACAGTACAGTGTGTCCAGTTTTCGATGCTTTTGTGGGATATCTCAGTTATCTTTGGATATAGAACCTTGCGGGTTTCGCGGTCGTGTGCCACTTTTTTGTGAAACTCAAGATGGCCTAATCAGATTTTGCATAACTGTTTCCGTTTATGAGATACAGGGCGATTTTGAAAATTTATACTTTTTGGACCCCCCTCTATATCTACGGAGTTTCTCAGCAAAAATGTCAAATTAAAATGTCATTCCATATAAAAGTTCACGCAGAATCCAGTGGCGCACTCAAATTTTTTTTTCGGGGTATGGTTTTGGAGATACGACTCAAACTTATGATTTTTCAAATGGAACACCCTGTATTTTATAAGCTCATAAAATTCCTCATTTTTTTCTCTTCGAAATGATTTATAATGTATGTATATGAAATTCTCAAAAATGCTCTGAAATCACTGAAACATTGAATTTTAATAGTGGGCTATGGATTTTTCTTATTTCTATTGAAGGAATATTCATTTTGATTTTTCCATAAAGAGGACAAAAACAATACCAACACTAATTAACTAAGAAAACACAAAAATTATGTACCTGATAGCAACAAATAAATAGTAATGGAAAGTTCATAATGTAGAACAAGCACCAGATCAAATATTTACAAATACAATTGAATTTCGGAATTATTCAATAACTCATTCACTGAATTTTTCAAATTGATGTCCATTTCCCATAACACATAATTGACACAGTTTCTCAATACGTCTTGATACAGTAAGAGTCACAAATATCTTGAAGAACTTCGTGCAACAACAGAGGCAGTTTTCCTTTCCAGGAATTACAAAGACAACCTTTAATGATTTTGAATGCATTAAGACGTATTGAGAAAGCGTGTGAGGGAAAGTGGACATCAATTTGAACAATTCAATGAATAAGTTACTATTCAATTGTCTTAGTGAATATTAAATCAGGTGCTTATTCTAGAATATGAACTTTTTATTACCATTCATTTGTTGTTATCAGGTACCTAATTTTTGTGTTATCCTAATTAACTAGTGTTGGGATTGTTTTTGTCCTTTTCATGGAAGAATCAAATAAAATATTCTTTCAATTGGAACTTTTTTTAAATGAAAAATCCATAGCCCATAATTAAAATTCTATGTTTTAGTGATTTTGGAGCATTTTTGAAAATTTTATATTTATTCATCATATTTCGTTTCGATGGGGAAAAATGAGGAATTTAATGAGCTTATAAAATACAGGGTGTTCCATTTAAAAAATCATAAGTTTGAGTCGTATCTCCGAAACCATACACAGAAAAAAAAATTTGAGTGCGCCACTGGATTCTGCGCAAAATTCTGTATGGGATAAGATTCCAATTTGACATTCTCGCTGAGAAACTTCGTAGATATAGAGGGGGTCCTAAAAGTATAAATTTTCAAAATCGCCCTGTATCTCATAAACGCAAACAGTTATGCAAAATCTGATTAGGCCATCTTGAGTTTCACAGAAAAGTGGTACAGGACCGCGAAAACCGCAAGGTTCTATCTCGAAAGATAACTGAGATATCACGCAAAAGCATCGAAAACTGGACACACTGTACATCAACAGTGAAAATGACCATACTTGGGCTACAGAAAATCCTCATAATTTCAAAGAGTCAAGTTTAAATCCTATGAAAATTGGAGCTTGGGTTGCAATTTCTAGAAGAAGAATTATATGGCCCATTTTTTTTCAGGATACAGTAAATGCTGAAAGATATCAGAATATGGTGAGCAAGTTCATGATGATGAACTTCAGTTTGGATATTTCCAAAAGGATGGAGCTACAGCTCACACAGCTAGAGGAACTAATCAGTTTCTTGAACAATATTATGATAGGCACATTATAAACCCACTGGTTTGGCCACCAAGATCTCTTGATCCTACCCCACCAGATTTTTTCTGAAAGGGACATCTGAAAACAATGTCCATCCATCACATGATATAGCTCCAAGAAGCCATCAAATGAGAAATTCAAGGTATTACCTACTGGGGATCAACTAAGACATGTGTTATACAGGGTGTTTCATGAGAAGACTCACATAGCCAAATGGTTAATTGGGGAAATCAAGACGAGTTGATGTATGTATATGAAAACATTTTTTGACCCTCCATAACGAAGATACAGGGTATTATGTGAAATTGCTATATAACTTTGGTAGCCGATATTACAGAAATGATTCATCGTAATCTACTGAAATTTGGCAGCTACGTATCTCTACTGAAACTATTCAAAATAACATTATGAAAAAAATATCCAGGTCCGGACTTGTGACAATTTTATGTTTCATTGTTACGTCATGAAAGTTCACATTGTGATCACTTTTCTCGAAAAATTTCATCAGATTCAGAAAGATCAGACAACATTCCATAGGAACTGCTCTTCAATTTGCACGGCACACTTTGACCAATTCAATAAAAAAATATGGAACAAAAACGTTCGTATGAATTTTCACTTTCGACCTGGCTGATAACTCCCAACTTTTAACTGGATTCGTGTAAATTGATTTTTTTGTACATTTTATTCATTGGATAGAAATTGACAGAACAAAGTAGTTCTGATTTTTTTCATGATTTGACATGTTACTTTTTGACCGAACTTCTAGATAGATATGATTACTCCTGACTCTATTTTATAAATTTGTTATAAAGTAGGCACTGTTTTTATTTTATGTACCGTGGCGTTTGTTGATAGGTTAACACTGGTGATCGAAATATTCTTGAACTCTAGGTGCCACTTCATATTCCAAATGCTGAACAAGACAAAAATCCAAATGCTATGCTATGTTTAATACCATAGAATATTTCCAGACCCAACAATACGTTGCGTTAAAACCTTCACGGGGATGAACATTAGGAACTTTGAATAAATAGCAAATGCATCCTTATATCACTTGCAGAAGTGTATCAATAACAAAAAATTGAGCTAAGTTTATGAGTGATGACATAACTAATTTGATAAATCACCATAATATGGGCACATGAATCCTCATTTCGTAATTTCATCAGTTGGTACCTACCTATAGTACTAGCCTAGTACCTACCTATCAGTTCGAATTATCAACAAACGTCACGTCTTGTCACACAAATGAAAAACAGGGCCTACTAGATATCTTATCATTACTTCAAGCGATACCCATAAAACAAAGTCAATATCTATCTGGAATTCTGATAAAAGAATCGTGTTTTTTCTTCTCATCTATCTTTCTGTCAAATAATATTCAACAAAAATGTAGAAAAAATCGATTCACATGATACCAGTTGAAAGTTGACAGTTATCAGCCAGGTCGAAATTTAAAATTCATTGGAACGATTTTGTTCCATATTTATTTATTGAACCAGTCGAAGTGTGCCGTGTAAATTGAAGAGCATTTCTAATAGCAGTTTGTCTGATCTTTCGGAATCTGATGGAGTTTTTCGAGAAAAGTGATCACAAAGTGAACTTTTTTGACATAACAATGAACCGTGAGATTTTCCCAAGTCCGGACCTGGATATTTCTTTTCATAATATATTATCTTGAATAGTTTCAGTAGAGATACGTCGCTGCCGAATTTCAGCAGATTACGATGAATCATTTCTGTAATATAGGCCATCAAAGTTATATAGCAATTTCACATAATACCCTGTATCTCCATTATGGAGGGTCAAAAAATGTTTTCATATATATACATCAACTCGTCTTGATTTCCCCTATTAACCATTTGGCTATGTGAGTCTTCTCATGAAACACCCTGTATATGATATGATAATCTAAAAAGAAGAGTGACTGTCTGCAAAATAATGGAGAACATTTTCAACATCTCTTGTAAACATTGTAGTAGAGGTGATTATTTTATATAATTTCGAATTCAACATGATTTTGAGTGAGTTAAGAATTGACTTTTTTTTAGTTTCAAATCTAACATGGATTGTGTTTATTTGATTCTAGGATAAATAAAATAAATGCAGATCATTTTCAACATCTGCTATGGATATTGTCTGAAAGTTGATACATTTTTTATGACTTCAAATTCAACATGATTGTGTTAAGTGTATTACAGTTGAAATTTTTTTAAATAATTTTGCTGTATCCAATATGATTGTGTTTCATTTAATTCAAGAATATATTAATAATGGAGAGCATTCTTATTGCATTTGTTTTCTTAGAGGTGAATTTTGTTTATAATTTCAACTTCAACATGAATTATGTGTTTATTGAATTCCATAATAAAGTAGCTGTACTTTGAATTGCACTTTTGTCCTTTCCTCAATAATTTTGATTTCAATAAAATTTCCATACATTAGATTAAGATACAACATCACCATATTTTGCAGATTTATAGTATAGGGTAAATCTTGGATGTCAATTCATCAACTGGTATCATTTTTCAATATGTGGCAAAAGTGACAATGCAATCCAAATGTAACTAGCTAAGTAGCACAAGTAACATTACCAACTTACCAGCACTTTTGGTGAAGCTGTCTGCTGTATTGATTTGTTGTCTGTGGGAAGAATCTTCACATTTTGAGGATTGTACAGAAGAATTTGCAGAACCCTCTGATGTCTTCTTCATTTTTGCCTTGACTTTTGCTGAATTAGTAGGTAAACATTTCTCCTGTAGGATTACATCATGAGTACAATGACTTGAATGAGCCCCACAAATCATGCATTTTTTATATGCAAATTCATATCTTGTTTCATTGTCTTTAAATTTATCAGTACACAAACATGGAGATGTACAACAAAATGAACAAATCCATTCACCAGATTTAGATTCAGTAGATGAACAACTGCAACATAGTTTACTGCATTTGTAACAAACATTTTTTCTTAGCTCTCTATGTGTTCTGTGAGACCTTGGTTGATCAGTATCTTTGGAATATTGGCATTGGCAAACACATGGGGAAGTTTTACAATTCTCACAAGAAGTAGTAACTTTAATATTGGTTGTGGTATCAGATAAAACAATTTCTAGATCAGCAAACACTTGCCCTGATTTTTCTGAATTTTTATTTTCATTGGTGGAATTCTCAAGCACATATTTTCTGCCGTCCAAGCAGAAAAATTTATTTTTGGAAGACCCTGCACCCAAATTAGTCTGGATGACAAAATTTCTTCTCATTATCAACTCATTGTCACTTTTCTCAGATACAGTATAAGCTGAAGTAGTCTTTGGCACCATTTTCTGACTCTTCATGGTCAACAGTTCAACTGGTTGTTTTTCTGATGATCTGCTTGAATTTACTAATTTGTTCATTTTTGTTTCAATGCAGTTAACTTGGTAGTTTCTATCCTCATTTGCAACTTTGATCAAGTAGTCACCATCACAACTTGGTAAATTAATTTGGTCAAGAATTTTTTCAGAAATAGTCTTGTTATCCTTCCAATTCTTGTATGATTTTGAAGTGGAAGTAGAACCATATTGTTGTTTGTCTTTGCTCACATTAGAGCTCACAGTGTCTGAATAAAAATGGTTAGATTTTTGTTCCAACTTATCTGTACTTTGATTATCATTGAATGATTCCTTATTAGTATGAATGATTGAATTATTTACACTTTCTACATCAACTCCTACAATATCATCAGAATTTGATATTTCATTCATGGGGATAGATGCATTTGGCATGATATCCTGATGAGAAGATTTTATTTGAAATGTTCTCTTTTTGTGCAACTTTCCTTCACTGGTAATACATTTTGAACTATTATTTCTCAATGATTTTTCTTCAGTAGAGTCAGTGCTGGTAGCAAATTTGACATTAGGAAGAGTTTGAGAATTTGAATTATATTTTTTTGGGAGGAACAAATCAGAACTTGTACTTGACTCTTCAAGATATTTTGATTCAGTAATTTTCTTGATAATTTTCTTCAAGTAATGTTTCTTTGTTACTGAATCATATTTCTTAGATCTAAGAAGCCTCTGGAACAGATGAATATATTTTTCAATGTAATCACTTGGGTTTTCAATAGTACTGGAAACAATTGCATTAGCCATATGAATATCTTCTGAAGAAATCTGGCAATAATCAATATCTATATTATTGTTTTTGTTATTGCTATTCTCATCACCATTATTTCCAACATCATTGGATAATTCCACCTTGTTTACATGGACATCTATTTCAGAACCAAATTTCAATGGATCCTTCTTTATGGGATTGAAACTGTCAGAATGTGATATTTCAGAACCAGTTCCTGTACTTTTGAGATTGATCTTATTAGTTTCAGAATGATTTTCATGCATAAGACATTGATTAACATTTTGTTGAGCCTGATTTGCAGTTCTCCCTTTATTTTTTTCTGAACTGGGCAGAGTTTGGACAGCTACATTAATTTGATACTTGGATTTAGTTTGCATATTTTTATTTTCAAATTTAGGTTGAGTTGGTATGCATTCTAATGCAAGTGGTTCAGTTTGACACAGATTAATAACTCTTTTGACCACAGTATTTACTCCATCACTTCCTTGTTCTTGTAGTTGTGTTATATTGTGTAAGTGACCATCTCCAGGTTCATTTTCAAGAATATCAAAGCTTCCATAGTAATCTTCATTGGTCAATATATTTTTGATTGGTTTCTCAATTTGTTTAGCAATTGGTGTTTCAGAAATACCAGTAAAATCATCATTATGTTTTTCATCAATATTTGGTGTTGAATGGGCATCTGGTAATCCAATTTTTTTCTTCAAATATGATAGTGTGTTCTTGAAATGGGATATTTTCTCAGATGATGTTGACTGGGAACTAGAGGTACATGGTTTTTGAATATTCATACTATATATACTTGTATTTGAGCAGGTTGAAGAACACATCTTTTTATCCTCTGGAAATGAGGATGAGGAGGAATAATCCTTGAGATTTTCAACCTCTTCTGAACCACTTGAATAAGGAAAAATAATTAACTTTATATTATCCATACCATCAGATGGAGTATTTTTATATTTCTGAGTCTCATCTTTCTTTTCAGATAATGAAGGGAATAAACAATTGCTGATATGAAATTGTTTTGTAATGTTGGTATTTGTATAGCCAATATCTGCTAGACTGTCCCATTCCAATTTATGATTTACACTACTAGTAGGAGATGAAGCAGATTGTTCATTTTCTTTTGATGTACTGGGATTTGTTACCAAAATGATATCAACATCACTTTCAATAATAATATTAGGAATATCAGAATCCGGTAATTCATTGAACACATAATCATCTTTGATCTCTGGGAGATATGATAGTGGAGTGCCGGAGAAATATTTAGTTAATGCTTGGTTTTGTGAATATTTCCTATAATACTCAAGAATTTGTTTAGATGTTGAATCATCCTCGATTTTGGGATTAGTCTCCAGACCAGTAGAAATATAATCCATTCGCCTGGTACCTACTGAAAGAAAGTGGTATTACTAGTAATAGTATACTATAAGATATACTACAATTACTGTAATTAATGTACGTTTGTTAATTATGGTACCAAACGTACCAAACTACCAAACCAATATGACAATGAATTTTAGTTGATCTATGACAAAATGAAATTTTTAATACATGCAGTGTTGCCAGAAGAAAAAAAGCTAATTGTACTGAAATCACTTTTGAATTGTACTAAAATCGAGTGGAATGTACCAGACATCCATTTCGTCTCAGCTAGGGTCCCTTGATGGAAATTGACATGAAAGTCATCTCAACAGGGTACGGACAGATCATAGCTAGCTGCATTCTTTTTTAATGATCTAGAGATTTTAGTTTTGTCTACTGGCATCCCTGACATTGCTGTTACGTCTCATCCATGGGCGCTACAGAAAATCATTCAAAATTTTAGTGATAGGTATGTACAGGGTATTTACTTTTTGAGGAAGATCATATGGCGAACAAGTTTTGTAATTATGATCCGATTCTATTCAAAATTGGAAGGTATGTGGAGTTTTCCGGGGTTGGAGGTGATGATTGTTTCGTCAAACTTGGGAAATTCAAGATGACGGATCCAATATATAGCAAAATGAACTAATTATGATTTGATTCTATATATTTAAGATTGGTATCTGAGGGTTCTCGGGGTCGAACCTTATGATTTTTTGTCAAAATTGGGAAATTCAAGATAGCGGATCCAATATGGCGAACAAAACTTGTAATTATGATCCGATTCTAATCAAAAAATCAAAATTGGTATCTGGGGATTTCCAGGGTCGGAGATTATAATTATTTCGTCAGAATTGGGATATTCAAGATGACGGATCCAATATATGGTGTACGAGTTTTGTAATGAAGATCCGAGTCTATTCGAAATTGGTATCTGGGAGTTTTCGGGGTAATTATTACTCTGCCACAAATAGAAAATATGTATAGGATGCGAGAGTGAAAATAACGTGCCTATAAGTTATACTGCGTATACTTAGCGTATACCTATACTTCTTTGTCACTTTCATCAATAAATTATTCGAAAATGACATTTCATTCAAAAGAGACTGAAAATGCATATGTATAACATGGGGGTGAAGTATATTCTATTCTTTACTTTCCTGCGCATTTTACGTATTAATTTTTATCAGCCTACTTTTGGTCCTAGACGAAGTTTTAAACATAGTGTGATATTAGTTACTCCATAAATTCTTCTCCGAGTTGGATTTCTGAAAATATATTTAGCACACATGACATGAGTTCAGTAGTCTAGATACCCGCACATCGCGGTTTCCACCATTTCTCAATCATAAGGCTCAGCTCATTCAGCTCATTGACAAACTACTACTCAGCTTGAAATCAGAATTCATTCAGTCAATTCAGTCAACCCTGGTATACAGTCTAAGAATAGTCTCTTTTGGTGAAATATATTAAGCTTTCAGTACAATTTATATGTTCCCTGAATCGCAAACATTATTCTGGAGTAGTAAACTCTGAAACTAGAGGATTGTTCATCTATATCAGTATATGTACAGCAAGAGCACGGGACCAATTTGGACAGTTTTCCCATGTTAATTCCCATAAGAAAATTTAAGGTCAAAAATAGCAAAAATGGCTCTTTTTTCATATACAGCCAGAGCATGAAGGCTCAATTCAGTTTCTCCATCTCAATCTCCATAAGAAAATCTAAGGTCGACAAAATAGCAAAAATGGCTCTTTTTTCAAGGTCACCGCAGTTGACCATGTTGGTAGGAGTACAGAACGGGGTGAACATTTATAGGGAGGAAAGACAGGTTGGAAAAATAATGAGTACTGATACATGATAATATTTATTATTCGTTAGTGTAAATATATATATAAACAAAATAATTCTAGAGATATCACCATCAATTTATGAGCCATATTCCACAACATCATCATCGATTGAATAGTGTCCCCATGGTAACGTTTCATCAGTTCCAGGAATTATATATCTCTTATCATCATTCGGACTGAGAGCAATCTTCTTTTGTATGATAGAATAAACTTGATGTTTATCTGATTTGATCAAATTCTGAGTGACAGTTTTTTCCTTCCAATTATCCAAACACTCAACATAATCAGTGAAGGTTATTGATGTCTTCACAACAGACGACTTCACACCCTTAGCCTTTTTCGTTATACCAAAATTCCTCAGAATATCATCAATTTCAAAATCATCATATCCTTCATGCATCAGTTCTTCTCGTTCACTCATAATGTCATCAATCGTAGTTAGAATTCTTGTTGAGTAGAGTTTCTATCTCAGACCAACGTAGTCGATCATCGGTACTCCGTTTTGCTCATCTTTTAACATTCCCAGCACTTTCTTATTGACTTGAGGAATATTATAAATGTTATTCGATTTATAGTCGGAGGTATCGAAGCGTTGATGACAGTCCTTCTTCATAACCTCATATGGATCTTGACCAACAATCTCATAAATCAAGCTGTCAGTATCAGTATAGAGAACTGAGCAATCACGAAATGTGTTGGACATATAGTCGTAGTGAAAGTCATATAATGTTGTCTTAGCTAAATCTAAAATAGCTTGACCAACATAAATGGGTTTGTTAAGATAGATTTCCAGTTTTTTCATTTCTATAGCAATCAAATTTTCATTGAAGACTATACAATTCTTGAACTCGGGTTTTGAAATGTACGCCTCAGCACCATATCTTCCCACCCACTCTGTCAAAAGTCTGACATTAACTCTCTTCCTAATGTTTTCCATTGTCTTACCAAAAACAGCGTTGTTCATGAGCTTGAACAAATTCTTCTCAAACACATTTTTTGCTTGTTTTCGGAGTTCAGTGTTTAGGTCTATGTATGATCTTAACCACGTAGCTTGCTGGAACTTGAGAACTCGATGTATCTGTTTCAGCACTAAACCATGTTTCAACGCCTGTTTCAGGGCTCGGTAGTGAATGACATACTTCTCCTTGTAGCGTAGGGTTGCCATCAATTTGGTGTGTTCTCGTACAGATTTGGGAGGCTTTCCAGTCTTAGGATTGATGTGTTGAGGACAAAATGGAATATCTTTATGTACATCGTGGAGGTGTTGTGGATAATACAAATCGACTTCTAAAATATATCCTTCTTCTGCATCATCGGGAATAGCCGTGACGTCGATATTGGTGTCAGTCCATTCAAAACCTCCATATGGTAAAGCTTGAGACATAGCCCATCCGTATTGGTTATTGACGTCATAGTACATCAAGAAGGAATCGGCTTTCGAAGGATCATAATCAGGAATATATTTATTGTTTGCATGAGCTCTTCTTTTTGAACAAACTTGACTGAGACCTCCTCGGATGCCTTGCTCAACAAACAAAAACATGTCAGGGTCAGTGATAAGTTCCAACTCCTGATTCGTATATTTCAACATGGCATCCCAAGTGAATCCTGGCAGGGTGTAATAGTGTGCGGGGTCAAGATTGTAAGTTCTGAGGCAGCTGGTACGAAACTGTTCAAATACGTCTGCGAGAAGGAGAATATCAGTCATCATGTATAGATCCACGTACTGACCCAAGTCTCGACAATTGAACTCATTCCACACAAGATTTGCACGAAGATAGAGTCTGCGAGGGCAGGCCTTATCGTCTAATTTATTATAAAAAGCATCAATTGGAGGTAGCCGGGTTTCGCTGAAACGCTCAAACGAGTCGAAGTAATCATATGGCATCACACCTTTCTTAGTTAAAAGATAAAGTTGATCTTCGGCCACGCTACAGAATTGAGACCTTAGATTCGGGAATTCGGTTAAATAAGATGCTAACTTGTCCAGAGAGGAATTCATAAAACGAAAGCTGTCGATGAATCTGAACTGAACACAAGTTCCGTCAACATGTTTAGTGAAGGAAATGTACTTCTCCTTCGTTATGGGCAGTAAGTCGATAGTTCCTTTCATTTTAGTGGCAATGTCAGCTATTACAAAATTTGCATCGTAACCACTCAAATTATGGAATACAACAGGCACCACAGCCCACTGAGCAAGAAACATCCTTAGGAGGTTCATTAACGTTAAAATATTGTATTCCCGGCGACGTTTCTGCGAACACAGCACTTGTACGTCATAATAACATAACTATGTGACATTGTTACTTTTAACGAACCTTCTACATCATAAGTTAAACTTTGCTACTTTATATTAACGTCACTAATGTGATTGTTATGTTGGTGGACATATAACGACTTTAAGACGGTCTTTGAGATGTCGATAGGCCTTCGACCAAACGTTACTAGTATGTTTTTTTGCACAGTGGGAGGACTGTCCTTATAATTTATATTACAAGAATCGTGAGCAGCTCCTCTATAATTTTTTTCTGGAACTAGGTGATTATGGTCCCTTACTCTCACATCATCAAGTCCAAATTTCTGCTCACAAATGTGACAATGTGTGGCATTTCGAAAATCTGCTTCTTGTTCTGAAGTCATATGAATATCATAAGGACACCAGAATACGGTAGTTATATCTTCTGCCAACTGCTTCATCTCATAGGCGAACCAATCCATGCAGTCTTCTCCTCGATAGGAACGATAAAAGGATAAAGAATTGTCATAAGAACACTTGAGGTAATATCCAACAGAAGCAGGAATATGATGCTGGGGCTTCTGGGGGTCTCCTGTTCGCTCTAAAACCGATTTGAGATCAGCGTAAACAATGAAAGCCACTTTCTCTTTATTTTTGTGGTTTTTGAATTTTAAAATATTTGTTCCCTCTTTAGGCATTCTGATAGCACTTTCATTCATTTTTATACACATTTCAATGTGATTATCTAGTTTAGCTTGAGACCTAAAGTAGTGCAAGCAGCGGTCGCAAAAATATTTACGTCCATTTTCTTTGCTCAGTTGAGTTGAAAGGAGCCTAGACATGTCTTTAATCCAAAGTAATGGTGTCTACTTGGAGCGGTGTTCTCATGTCCTGCTTTATTGGAATGATCATGAATCAGTAGCAGGTTGACGTGCTTTTCTTTTTTATCTCTGGTAAGGTAGGTCGGTAGAGTAATCAGCTCCTTTTTATTTTGCTTCAGTATATAAACATTGATTGACATTCCATTCTGCCGCTCGAACAGGGGTATTTGATTGACTGTCATCGGGAACTGAATACCTTTCAGATTAAGAATGGTAGATGGGTGAGGATAGGAAGAAGTTCTGTCGTTATGTATGTAATGAACGCGAAGACTCGACCAAAAATAGCATAACAAATACTAATGCTAGACACTTCACACTTATAGGAAGTAGAAGGTCGTTTTAATTAGGTCAATAAATATTCAGGTATCTGAACTCGAATGCATTCAATAAGTATTAGAAGGATAGATTGATAGAGCAATATTATTACGTGAATTAACTCTTGTTGGAAATATGAATATTTGTTTCAAATCCCAAGAAAAGCATATATGTAATAGGTTTATTATTAGGTACTTTTACCTTTGTAACATTGTTGATAGTGGCACTTGAAGAACAGGAGCAGCAAAAAGATGTGAATAAAAGTTAGAAAAGAGTGTACAGGGAATTTATAATCTAAGTAACTGAGCCACAGCAGAGGGGCGGGCCAAAGATAGGTAGAGGCCAGATGAATTATTACAAAAATCAATTAGTTTAAGATCTTTTCAGATGAACATTGAAATCCTTTTTCTGTACTTAATTTTAAGTAATACTCAAGGTCAACTGACATCGATTTTTGCAAAATGATTAATGATAAAATTCCATTAAATTAAAAACTATTTCTGAAAACATCCGAAGCCACTCTTTTTGCACTTTAATTCGAGGTCAATTCAACTAAGCGAAAATCTAATGACTTCTGATTAAATTTATGACCAAATCTCAGTATAAAAGCAGGGAATTTTGGAATAAAAGGAAGTCTTGATCGAACTCTTGATACGAAGTCTCATGTCTTGAACCAGTAACTCTGCTAAACAGTCTAGTTATACGTGATATGTAGTTGATATTAGAAATTGCTTAAAAGTCTGTACCTAGTGAACATATTGTGTTGCTGTAATAGATGTGTATCGAGAATTATTGAACTTTTATAAAACTGTATTAACTTTTCAAAGTGACCCGGTATTATAGTGCGAGTGTACATCATCCTGTCATCATGTATAACCAACCAATATTATGTAAGCACATCTGTTTTACTTCCATGACAACTCTGCCTGTCCATATTATGATTACTGAATAGAGATTTATGTATTTTGAACTGCCGTTATGTCCAAAACGATGACCTCCAGCGTAATTAAGGCCCTTGATACATAAATATCTATTCACTTTTCACTTTTGAATTTTGAATTCGCGGTCAGCACCAAAAACGCCTATCAATAATATATCACGTTGTAGTTCACTTGCTTTTCTTAGTTTCGTTTTCAAATTTTCAATTTCATAATGTAATTCCGCGATCATTTCCCCTTTTTCCATGATTATTTTGTTTTGTATTTCGTGTGATGATAATAATGGAATTTTGTTCTTGAAATCGTCTGCTTTGTAAATTGATGGAACAGCCAGATTCTCTCAAACAGATTTTAAAATCTTCTGTTTGAAGATGGGCCTGAAAAGTGAAATATAGATACATTCTAATCAGCTGCTGTTATATGAAGTGAATTTCAATGAGTACCTCACAAATTTCGCTCGTCTTCATATTGATTTTTCGCCGTTTCATATCTTCCTTCCATAAGCGAATGCTTGATATTTGATTGGGAAAATCGAATAAATAATATCCATTTGTTACAAAATTGGCACAATTTATTATACAGCAAGTAATTTCCATAGCTGCTTTTATCTCGAGAGTATAATAATTATAAAATTTTATGTCAAATTCATACAATGTTGAATGAAAAAGCGCGGAACGACTATGGTGTTCTTGTCACAATGGAAGGTGTGTAACTTTATGAATCTAAACATTCAAAAACCCTAACTGTTGTCATTTCTGTGTCCGAACTCTTATCAAACTAATATCATCCAGTGACTCTAGTCTCAGCCACATCTCGTTTCAGCTAGGGACCCTAGATTCAGCTACAGTGGCAAGTGGCTTTATATTCTACAGTGCCATCATTGCCATCAATAGTGAGTAACTTTTTGATTGGTTTTCCTGAACAATGGCGGTGCATCCGCCTAACTTGAATTCTCTTTTAGTCTGCGAACCTTGTCATTTCTTGATAGGATGTGTTGTTGATTAATTTTTCGAATTTTTTTTTTCGCAATTGCATACCTCGTTAGTCCCAGCACTACCAAACGCCCCATAAGTCGAAACTTGTGCGGGGTTAGATATACATACAAACACAAACATCCATGGCCTAACTAGGATTCGAACCTAGGTCTCGGTGGGAGTCCACATACGAACTCAGCGCCTCAACGCTCTCGACCACCGAGCCGCCATTCACAAACAATAATTGGATATTCTGCAGATTTGATGATATGATGGCTGGATTGGTAAAAATGGCAATAGGCACATTCCTACTTTTGAATTTCGGACACCAGACCGCTCCAGTGGATCCAGATTCCCATAATTAGGAAGATTTGAAAATGACAAAAGTGAATGAGTTCATGGAGAATGAATGAATAATTATGGTGACCTTGGTGATTATGTTTCAAACCATATAGGTCGCGTGCACGATGACCGACTCTGGAGGCAAAATATTGAAACACAACCTCACTCTTCTGTGAATTATTGAAACCCAACCTCACTTTTTCATTTGTTTACAGAGGAATCAAAAGGTTGGAATAGTTTTTCACAATATTTTGGCATACGAATCGTGTTTCTTGCGTTATTCATTAATTCAAGCATGCCTTCGCATTGTGCTGTTGTACAATGCACATAAAATGCAGCAAGAAACTAGGGAATATGATCTTTCAGGTAAATAGTAATCTCACATAGTTATCATTTTGAAATGTTGTCATGCCCTATTAAAATTCCTTCTGCCTTCTGCCACTTCTGCAATACAAGCTAATACTGCTAATAGATTGAAAATGTCTACAACACACAAGATCGTCAGCATGTCAGACCAGTCCTCCCGATTGATTGCATGAATCCAATCTTCTTGCATTATTCTAGAAATTTCAGGTATATTTCTATTAGCTCTTATTGCAGAAAGAATTCCGATGAGAAATCAGAGAAATAACCAAATTTCAAAAATAAAAACTATATGTGAGTGACTATATAGTAGGTACTTACTTTTAAATCATGATGTATCATCCGGATTCCCTCATCTTCCGCTGCAGTTTTTGTGCATTTTACAACAGCACAATGTGATGGCATGAGCGAATTGATGGATAGCGGAAAAATACGATTCATATGCCAAAATAATTGTGAAAAACTATTTCAATCACTTGTAAACAAATAAGAAAAGTGACATTGTGTTTCAATGTTTTGCCTCCAGCGTCGGTCATCTGACAGTTCTTGCACGCAACCCATAGGATAGTATAGTTGAGATCATTTGATATGAAAAACCTCACTATATACATGGATGCCAAGGTGAATACAGCAAATTGGAGTCTAAATATCACCCACTGAGTTCTTATATGGTCAAGTACCCATAAAGTATTCATATTTATATACAGACTGTTATCCAAGGAAATACCTAATACATGGATTAACGACTCCCCAATATAAAGAGGGCAAGGATGTGCAGCAGCCCGAGAAAACATCCCATACTCGTTATCATTATAAAGGATGAAATTTATTCTACATCAATAAGTGGGTATCATAGTATTCAATACTAGTATTAGTATACCTACCTACACTTTCCGAATAAACATTGACTAAGAGTTTTATGATTTAGTTGAAATTTTTTTCAAAATGGTTATTCTTTCCCAAACTTTACCTACTTTTAAATTGCATAGTTTAATATATTCTATTTATAGATTTAATTGATGGTACTTGCATGACAGGATATTCTATGGTTCTATATAGAAACTTACTATCAAGACAACAGTAAATTCAAGTTACTTATTTATATTTAATATAAGGTACTGTATTTAATGTTACCTACACTATATATACAGGGTGGGGCATTAGTACGTCACAATTATAAACTTTAACCCTCCAGAAGTGGCGCCAAGTCTGAGAGACCCGACGCATCTATAATCATTCTTCAATTGTCGACAATCAAAGTCAAATCTTCGTATTCCTAGGTACCTTCATATTTTGGTCCCTAGTATCTCTATGTAAGGTTGGAAATGTGTATGTGTCGTTCCAAGGGATATATTGGACAAAAAGTCTGATAGACTAGGCGCCACCTCTGTCCTCTGATGATATTTTTTTTGTTAGTGATAATGGACGGCATTTGTTATCAATTGCGTGAGTTATTTCTTATCATGAAAGATTATCAGTTGGTTTTCACTGTTGAAATTTCTAGAAATGAGTTACGAGAGAAAACAAGTGAGATTGCATCATAATATATGTGAACTATCGATAAATTTGATGAATGAACATATATACAACGTTGTTTACTGGATGAGAAGGTGAAACTATATTCTTTTGGTGATATTGATGCACCAGGACCACCACCAACCAACCAAGTTTTTCTAGGATCACGAAAGAGGTTTTTTTTGCACATGAGACTCGAAAACCATATTTTACTGTGAAAAGTGTAAAAAAAATTAACGCCTTTCTCACTTCAGAGCTTGGTGCCCAGCTAGCCTCAATTCACTGAAAAATCACTGAATGATGAGATTTCATTATATGTTTATCGATTTCTGTACGTGGAATTTTTTAACTTTTCGATTTTTTCTTGTGGCAGTGAAATTAATCGATATCAGCATAATTACACAAATTAGTTTTTTTAACGAATCCGATGATTATTTTGAGTAATACGTTCCGTTGCACAATAAAAAGCTTATTTTGAATCATCTCTCATCTTTATTCATCAGCCAAAATATTTGGAATTTTCACTTTTTCGAAAAGTTTGTGAGACCCGGCGCCACCTTTCGTTCCAACAAATAGGGCGCCACTTCCGTAGGGTTAAGAAAAAATAATCTCATCAGTATCATTCATTGAAAAGATGAGTGACATTTCTGGGAATGTTTCAGGCTCTTAAATGATACAGGGTGGCTGAAAATGATTTTTCAATTCCGAACTTTTCGAAGTGATTTCTCTCGAGTTTTTCAAATGGAACACCCCATATATTATTTGACCATTTGATGTAAATTCTGTAACATATGCTTCACAACTTGAACAATTGCCAGCAGCTCCTTTTCAATTTGGGCGTATCTGGACTGTGTTGGTGTTTAATGATGCTAATGAGCAGTATATGCCACTGGTCTTGGGCCGTATTCTCGACAAGTGAGCTTTTTGTCGTATACGCATCAAAACGAATGGCTCATGTGCGAGTGCTTTTTCGAAGTATTATTCTTGACGACCATTCGCTTCGCAAAACGTATACGCTTGAAAACGTGCGATCGTGATGCGATCAGAGCATCCGGCACCACTGTTTTATTTCACGAAAGTCATGAAATGGTCCGTTGATTCACGTTCTGTGAATATGTGAAAAATTCCGCGCGAATAATGAAATTTTTTAAATATTTTTTATAATGAATGAATCAAATCAATCTAAAGATTTTTCACAGATGAAGTGGAAATGAATAATTTGATCAAAAATAATATAATATATAAACATATACTATTCTTCATTTACATCAATTATTATTTACACATGATAATCCAGTAAATAGAGAGTCATTTGATTAGAAAAACATAAATATACATCAATAAATAATAATGAATGAATGTATAATAATCAATTATCCAGCATCATGTAATCTCCTCAGAATTGTTTGGACATTTGAACTATTCCATATAAAAACATAATTTGTATTACCAGGAAACCGAATTTACATTAACATATTTTCAAATTGTAGTCACAAACTAATTGTACATTCATTAAATGCTAGTTTTTCTCTATTAACAAAGATATTTTTAAGATGTTCATAACGCATGCACTTTTGGAGGAAGAATAGGTTTATGTGAATGCAGTCAAACAGCTTATTATCCCTGGAAAATCATATTCTGTTGAATCTGTATAGAAAAAAAATTGAAAAATCACTTGAATAAAAGCCAATTACTTTGAATAAACTCTGTTCTTTAGCAGATTCAACTGGTAAATATTGGCAGGAAATTTAAGGAAGAGGTGATATATTCATTTGGCATTGAACCCACACCTATATTCTTTGGAGGCGAAACATTTTGATAAATTGGTTGTAACCGAAATCATCAGAGTGATTTCCACGCTACTGTATCTTCGCCAATCTAGGCTATATTCCGAATTCAACTGACAGTACTGAATCTGCTGATTTTCCATTCGGAAATCAAAAAAATAAAAAATTCACTGGAAGTTACAGATGCTAGTCAGCAGACATACTATTCATTCCAAATATTTCGACTCAACATTCTGCTGGAATTGCTGAGTATCAAAAGGTAGTGTGGGGCGTGTTTTTCATTCCATCGAAGAAAGTGCGCACTGATATATGCGGTTTTTTGTCGTGACGTCACCAATTGTTCTGTTGGAATTTATGCTGGAAGGATTGAACAATGGTTTATACAACACATTGATGGAAACACGGATTTTGTTGTGTGTCAGTCATCATGTATCTTGAGAATCAGAAAAGGCTAATTCGACTTTATTGATTAACACTGACTCTTTCTCCTAAAATCTCTCAAGAATCTCAAAAATCCTCAATATTAATTGTTTTCTATCAAATCAGAACAAAAAACAACACTGAAATGTGTCAACTGTCATGTCAATCTCCTCCAAACTGCTGGATTCTCGAAATGCGATTTAAAAGTGCGCATTTTATTACAACAGTTTGATGGATGTCCATCAACATTCCAGCGGAATTTTGCAACAGTTTGATGGTTTCTTCGATCCATGCGCATGATAAAATGTTGGAATAAAAAACGCACCCGTGGCTTCAGTGAACTGTCATATTTTAGAGGGGGAAGGAATGTAACATTCAGTTACGTTGTTATAATGAAATGATTCTCAATATCATGGATATGGAGTATAAGTAGTAGGTCAGGGAAGGAAAGGAGCAACATTGGCTAAATAAACTAAATAAACCTGGAATGTCTCCTAAAATTCATCATTATTAAGGCATATTGCGATTTTCATGGATCTCAATTCTCAATCTGGTGCATCATGAAAAATTCATGGCAACAAAATGTCCAAGTATTCTTCATCACTCGAGCTTGAATCGCCATCGTCAACAAACGTAGAAACTATAGAGGATACGAGAATCGATTTCTCTTCCATGTTAGATATTAAATTTCCAAAATTTATAACAAGTAGGAGGCTATAAACATCTAGTTCAGATAAACGAGAAACTACTACTGATGAACACCATGAAAACGTGTCCCGAATTACAGTAGTGAATTTTTGATTTTATATTTCGGAACACATATTTTCAGCAGAGTCAGTGGATCAACTGACAGTACTGGCCAGTTGAATTCGGAATAAAGCCCTATTTGTTCCGCATCTTCCATCACGTCAATCAACATCAACTGTACAAATTTTCCTTCCATTATGTTTTGATGTTATTTAATATTTATTCAGATGATATGAAATTCAAAAAAGATTCATTAGAGTCCATAATGGTTCTCCAATATAAATAAACAATAAAAATATCCAATGACACACGTCACCATAAGTCAACAAAACGAACGAAAAGATACAAAACGAGTGAAATAAAGCGCTCGCTGTAAACGCTCGCTTTGAAAACGTACAAGCTTCAATAAGATTCAGAATTCTGATCACCCTGTATCTGTTCCAATTAAATGTCAGTGGATAGTGAATCAAAAGTTAAGATAGGGACATGTGAGCCGTTTTGATCGATAATGAATAGTTTCGACACAAAAAAATCCTGAAATTGAAAATTCTCGATTCTGAACACCCTATATCTCTGTAATCATTCCTGCTAGACCACAAGTGTGATGCATTAATGAAATCAGCTTTTCAGGAAGAATCTAAAAATGCAATAAAATACGGTGTGCTCCATTCAAAATAACGAAGTTGCTAGTTGTTTCTGATAGAAGTGGCAACACTGTATTGATGAAAATATTTTAGACGGATAGAAAATGTTCAATTATCGAAGGATCCCAATTTCCAGAATGTTCTGTCTTTTCGTTCTCCAGATACTTCTGATAGGCCATCCACTGTGGATCACCCTGTATAATGATCAATTTGTCTATTAATGCACGATGGTTTTATAGGCAACCAAACATACACCACGTGCATTCATTGTTTATGCTATAACTTACGGAATCTGCATTTAAATCGAAAATATGGATTTCATCGAAGATTTTCCGTTAACGGGTTCACACCATTTCCGAGTTTCTGAAACGATTTTTTTTAACACAAGGAATCCATTTTCTAGGTAGATCATAACGACAAATGTCAAATGTCACTAATGCCAGTAACAAAGGCTACTGGGTGATTCTTATATACCTATAGTAGTTTCCGGATGAATGATGAATTCGCGAACAAGTTTTCTTCATTGCAGGAGAAATGAGGAATAAAGTCGACGGAACAATTTTGTAACCAAGTCGTATATATTAGAAGGCGATCAATGATCTCGAACATTAACGCGCTCGCTTTGCTCGCACGTTAAAATATCTCGGTCATTAATTGCCCTCGTTTGATACACTAGTTGGTCAAATAACTATTTTCGTCGACCTCGTATCAACGACTAAGTTTAATGTATATGAAATCGTTCATTAATGACCCCTATTAATGAACGATTCGTCTATTAATGCACGATTGTTTTATAGGCAACCGAACATACACCGCATGCATTCATTGTTTATGCTATAACTTACAGAATCTGCTTTTGAATAAAAAATAAGGATTTTATCGACGATTTTCCATTAGCGGGTTCGCCTTTCCAAGTTTCTGACACGATTTTAATCCTTGTTTTCTAACACAAGGAATTTATTTCCTATGTTGATCAGTTCGACAAATGTCAAATGTCACTAATGTCAGTAACAAGGCTACTGGGTGATTCTTAGCAGTTTCCGGACAAGGAGAGTAGAGTTTATAATCCTTGGTTTCCAGATGGATGCGATGAAATGGCGAACCAAGTTTTCTTCATTGCAGGAGAAATGAGAAATATAGTCGACGAAAAGATTTTTGTAACCAACTTATATATTGAAAGGCGACTAATGATCTCGAACATTAACGCACTCGCCTCATCAATACACTAGTTGGTTAAATAACTAATTAACTCCATTCCTACTAAATAATGCGTCAGACAAAATAGTCAATCAGAACGAGGCAACGCAAGACGCACGACGCAGAACGTCGTCATGAAAACAAAGCTTAATAAATGAACGCGTGGTTAGAGATGGGTTAGAGAGTGGTTAGAGATCAAACTGGAATCCACCTGAGAATATATGAACGCTGTTGGTGAATAGAAGAACGTGCCTATTTTGCGAACTGTTTTGCAACAGTTCGATATGGTTCTTTCCATTCATGAGCATGACAAAATGTTGTTAAATTATCATCAGTTCTACCAACCTTGCTCGTTTTCGCGATAGAGCTAGAATTTTTATACGTTCGACGTTTGATTCCTTACATCGTAGAGTGACAAAGATACAAAGATTTCATTGGACGAAGTGGAGTGAGGAGTGAACTGTGTGGGAGTGAAAGTGGGCTCAATATTGGGCTCAATAGGGCTCATCATTTTCATGACCAAAGTTGGTAGACCTGATGTTCTACCAACTGTGGATATATTACTCTCGAATTTGAAGTTGAAGGCTGAATTTGAACAGCCCTGAGTTTTCCTGATCCAAATATTTTTGTTGTCCACATTCTTTCCTCTTTCCACACTCCACAAAGGCACTATTCAAAAACAAAATGATAAGAATTTTCAAGCAGTTAACTCACAAGAAGTTATTATGGGTATGTTGCTACAAAGTTTCTAGTACTTTACCTAAAAGAACACTTGACTATTTTGATTATGTCATCTTCATTATTATATCATTGGAAATTCAGAATGGAATGAAAATCAAGCAAAAAAACATTGTTCTCATGTTCATATTTTTCCCCGATTATTTTCCTAATATTTCTTGTGATTTTAAGTCTTATTTATAGAGAAAAATGCAAACATCTACAAGAATGTATCATCCTATCAGTTCAACTTACAAGAGGCCCATTCAAACCCCTGCTGTTCGAAACTACAGCCACAGTCATAAATCAAATAAATCTGGTAGTGGAATACTGGTGGCTGTTGGAGCACTAGTACTCACTGGGGGAGCAACAATAGTCTATGCAAAATATGATCCAGATTTCAGGAAAACTCTGACAGAGTATGCTCCATTTACTGACACTCTCATTAACACAATATGGTTTGAAGGAAGCTCAGGTTCTGGAAATATAATCTCAACATATTACAAAAATATAAAAACTTCACTATTTGGCTTGGTTACTGGTAATCAGACAGACATGAAACAGAGTAGAGGGGAGAGCATTGTTGAACCAATGGAATATAGAGGTAAATTGGTTCAATACAGTTGCAGAGGTTCTTGTTATCTGACATTCTAACTAGAGCTCTACTTATGGTTTTACCAAACATCAACAAACTACACTTCTCCAAGAAATCAACACAACACCAAAGAGTAGCTATACACTAAGGAAACATGTTCCTCAAAAATACTTGTTTGTTTAGATGTTTTTCGTTTTCAATGATAAGTTATTTCCTTCTGAACATTGGTGTGTAAACTGTATTCCCATAAGAACCTCTTTTTTATGTTAGTGTGAAGTTATCCACCTGTAGGAAACCCAATGCCCTATGGAATTGAAAATGTGTTACTGGCATTTGCTTGGGAAGTGCTTGATATTCATTTTCATTGCATATTGAAAGTCCCATATTCATTATTAATTGTATCAAATCGTGTTTCTTATATATGTTCCAAAACCACTTATTCCTGAACAATTTTCTCTGAAGGCTATCAACAAACTCTGAGAAGACTGGATAATGGAAAAAAACATGAATTTTTACCACCTTAGGGGGGAAAGGGTGAACTCAATTTATTTAATTGAATGCTTTTCGACTGTATCTCATCTCAATTCTCCTTTTCATTGATGAATATTCCACAGAAGAACTTTGTTATATTCCAAGAACTTGAAAATAAAAAATTCAGAATTTGTACCACTCTACCAGGGACAGGGTGAATTAAATTTATATAATTTGATACACTTTCTCCTGTATCTCATCTGAAACCTTCTGTTCTTTGATGAATCTTCCACAGAAATATCTAGTTATATTCCAAGAACTTGAAAAAAATTCTTTTGGAATTAGTACCACCATAGGGGAGATAGGGTGAATTAAATTTATTTAATTTAATACATTTTTGCCTGTTTCTCATCTGAAACTTTCTGTTTGTTGATTCTTCCTCCACAGAAATATCTAGTGAAACTCCAAGAACTTGAAAAAAATATTTCGGAACTTGTACCACCCAAGAGGAGACAGGGTGAATTAAATTTATTTAATTTGATACCTTTTCCCCTGTATCTCAACAGAAACATCCTGTTCGTTAATGATTCTTTCACAGAAATATCTAGTTATACTCCAAGAACTTGAAAAAAAATATTTCGGAATTTGTACCACCCTAGGGGGAACAGAGTGAATTAAATATATCAAATTCTATACATTTTCACCTGTATCTCATCTGAAGCTTTCTGTTCTTTGATGATCCTTCCATAGAGATATCTAGTTATACTCCAAGAATTTGAAAAATAATATTTCGGAATTTGTACCACCATAGGGGGGGACAGGGTGAATTAAATTTATTTAATTTAATACCTTTTTGTCTGTATCTCATCTGAAACTGTCTGTTCCTTGATGATTCTTCCACAGAAATATCTAGTTACACTCCAAGAACTTGAAAAAAAAATATTTCTGAATTTGTACCACAGGATGAGTTTAATTTATATAATTTCATACATTTTTGCCTGTATCTCATCTGAAACTTTCTGGTCGTTAATGATTCTACCACAAAAATATCTAGTTATACTTCAAGAACTTGAATACAAATAGTTTGGAATTTGTACTACCATAGGGGAGACAGGGTGAATTAAATGTATTTGATGTGACATGTTTTCCCTTGTATCCCAACTGAAATTTCCTGTTTGTTGATGATTATTTCACAGAAATTTCAAGTCATACTTTAAGAACTTGAAAAAAAATATATTTCAGAATTTTTACCACCATAAGGGGGACAGGGTGAATCGAATTTATTCAATTTAATAGTTTTACGCCTATATCTCATTTGAAACTTTCTGTTCGTTGATGATTCTTCCACAGAAATATCTAGTTATACTCCAAGAACTGGAAAAAATATATTTCGGAATTTGTACCACCGTAGGGGGGATAAGGGGAATTAAATTTATAAAATTTGAAACATTTTCGCCTGTATCTCATCTGAAGCTTTCTGTTCGTTGATAATTCTCCCACAGAAATATCTAATTATACTCCAGAAACTCGAAAATTTCGGGATTTGTACCACCGTAGAAGAGACAGAGTGAATTAAATTTATTTAATTTGATATGCTTTTGCTTGTATCTCATCTGGAACTTTCTGTTCGTTGATGATTCTTCCACAGAAATATCTAGTTATACTCCAAGAACCTGAAAAAACAATATTTAGGAATTTGTACCACCGTAGGGAGGACAGGGTGAATCAAATATTTCAAATTTAATACATTTTCGCCTGTATCTCATCTGAAAATTTCTGTTCGTTGATGATTCTACCTCAGAAATATCTAGTTATACTCCAAGAACTCGAAAACAAAATATTTCAAAATTTTTACCACCTAGGGGGACAGGGTGAATTGAATTTGTTTAATTTACTACATTTTTGTCTTCATCTCATTTGAAACTCTCTGTTTGTTGATGATTCCTCCACAGAAAAATCTAGTTATACTCCAAGAACTCGAAAAAAAAAAAATAAATATATATTTCGGATTTGGTACAGGGTGATTCACCATAAATGTCCCCCCCTCTAGCTCAGTTATTTTTCCACTGATTTCAAAATTTGAAATATCATCTTGAATGATTTTCGATAAAGTTTTTTTCCGCTACATCAGAAAATACAGGGTGCTTGGAACAAACGGTCTACAGGGTACTATTTGATTTTTTCATATGGAACACCCTATTTTTCATTGTATTTTTAGATTCTTCCTGAAGAGCAGTTTGGGCGATGTATCACACTTGGGGTCTAGCGGGAATGATTACAGAGATATAGGGTGTTCAAAATCGAGATTTTTCAACTTTAGGATTTTTTTGAGACGAAACTATTCATCATCGGTCAAAACGGCTTTCATGTCCATATCTTAACTTTTGATTTACTATCTACTGACATTTGATAATTGGAACTGATACAGAGGGTGATGAGAATTCTGAATCTTGAACCACCCTGTAAATGTTCCAATTAAATGTCAGTAGACAGTAAATCAAAAGTTGAGATGGAAACACAGATGCCGTTTCGACCAATAATGAATAGTTTCCAGACAAAAAAATCCTCAACTTGAAAAATCTCGATTTTGAACACCCTATATCTCTGTAATCATTCCCGCTAGACCCCAAGTGTGGTACATTGATGAAATCAGCTCTTCAGGAAGAATCTAAAAATACAATGAAATACAGGGTGTTCCATATGAAAAAATCAAGTAGTACTCTGTGGATCATTTGTTCCGAGCACCCTGTATTTTCTGATGCAACGGGAAAAAAAATTCTGAAAAATCATTTTAGATTATTTTTCAAATTTTTAAATCGGTTCAAAAATAAGTGAGCTAGAGGGGGGGACATTCATGGTGAATCACCCTGTACCACCGTAGGGTGAATAAAATTTTTCAAATTTAATACATTTCCGCCTGTATCTTAACTGGAACTTCCTGTTCGTTGATGATTCTTCCACAGAATCATCTAGTCATACTCCAAGAACTTGAAAAAAAAAATATCTCGGAATTTGTACCACCGTTGGGGGGACAGAGGGTGAATAATTTTTTTTAAATTTAATTCATTTTTGCCTATATCTCATCTGAAACTTTTTGTTCGTTGATGATTATTCCACAGAAATATCTAGTTATACTCCAAAATATCGAAAAACAAATATTTCGGAATTTGTATCACCGTAGGAGGGACAGGGTGAATAAAATTTATTTAATTTGATACATTTTTGCCTGTATCTCATCTCAAATTTTCTGTTCGTTGATGATTGTTCCACAGAAATATCTAGTTATGCTCCAAGAACTTGAAAAATAATATTTCGGAATTTGTACTACTGTAGGGGGGACAGGGTGAAATAGATTCATAAAATTTTATACATTTTCGCCTGTACCTGAACTGAAACTTCCTGTTCGTTGATGATTCTTGGAAACTTATGTGGCCCCATTGAAACTGAATCTCACGATGGGGCAAAATATTTTCATTTATTAAACGATTACTTTTCTGGATATTGAATACATATATTTTTTGAAAAATAAATCAGAAGTAGAAAGAAAACTTCATGAACAGACAATGGTCGAGAATTTGTTAATGACAATTTGTCAAAAATATGGAACATAAGGGAATAATTCATATAAACACGTGTATATATACTCCTGAACAAAATGGGAGAGCGGAAAAGGAAAACTGGACTGTGTTAGAAGCCGTGAGAATAATGCTGCATAGCTCAGGCCTAGATACGTCTTTTTGGGCCGGCTGCAGCAAAAAGAAAAACAGTCTGATGAAACTGACAACTGATAAAAAAATAAAAACAATGGTTAAGCTTTGGCGAGCTTGGGGTAGGTAGTCATTTCCAATGTGAAACTTTACGCAAAACTCTAGCAGAGGAGATGATAAACTGATGAGGAGGCCAAATAAAAGGAAAGAAAAAGTATATGTCATGCAAGACCTCACGTCCACCATCATAACCTACTATCTATAGACCGCTATAGTGAGAGTCAGATATATGACAGGTCCCAAATGATCATTCTCCATGAGATCCAGTACGATTAATAGATGAGTTTTTGTCTTATGGCATTGGTAGTCTGTTTTTTTAAGAAAGGATCCCTATGAGGTTCGAAGAACGTGTGACTAGCGCAATCTGGTGGACAATCAAAAAATGTTAGCCCTTATCAATGGATTCTTTGATTCGACGAAAATACCAGAATGTAATATGTTTTTATCGAGTGTGAAGGAGGAGACTATTTTTTCAGTCAATTCAAAATAGCTAACCACCCTGTGAACAAAATATTACTAGGCATACTCTACAATGAACAAACAAGTTTTTACAATAAGATGAATAGAATTCGGCATGTTATAAATCGCCTATGATGGGTCATATTGTCATATTATTATTATGGTGAAAATTGTATGTTCACCAACAATTTATCCATCTGCCTATTATAGGCGTTCATATAAAGACTAGACGTTTTATAAAACTACTAATTTTACAATTACATCTATTAGCCCATTATCATGCAGGGTGTCCCAAAATTGCTGGGACACAGAGCTACCACGTTTAATACAGTTCAAAATAAGTTGATTGGACCCAACTTATTTATTATTATAAAAAATTCACCGTTTGTCCGTGAGTCGATTATGAGTGAAGCAAATTGAATAAAATTCGACAAAAATGCATTTTAGTGGATAACCCTTCTTTCAGTAATCAAAGAAACCTAAAAGAAATTGTAAAAGGATCGAAACCACCCTCACCCCCTGAATTTTTTTTCAGAACATTTTTAGGTAATAAGGGTTTTAAATTTTTTGTAACCGAGATGATGACTGATTTATTATTTTAATTTAGTTACTCTTGTGGAAATTTCGTATTCCGCATGGTTACGAAGAAAAAAAAATTTTTTCTTGAATAATGATAATAGGTATTGCTATTAAAAGTTGGATAAAATTGTAAGTCAGAATTAGTTGGCAGTGGAAAAAACAAAAGAATTGACATTTGTATCGATGAAGGTTGGCGTCATATTGAACATTCATTTAAGAAAAACGCCCCTGTTTCCACTGTCAACTGAATTATAATGATGATATAAAACTTTTACTAGGAATATCTGTTAGCATTATTTAACAATTTTTTTTTTCGTTTGGATCTTTGCGGCATACGAAATTTTCACATGAGTAACAAAACGAAGATAATTAATCAGCTATCTCGCTTAGAAAATTTGAGAACCGTATTACCACCCCTAAGAATGCTCTGAAAAAAAATGTCAGGGGGTGAGGGTGGTTTCAACCCTTTCACAATTTCTTTTGGGATTCTTTGATCACTGAAAGAAGGGTAATCTCTAAAATGCACTTTAATCAAATTTCATACAATTTGTTCCACTCATCTTTGAACAGCTTACAAAAATGTGTTTTTTTATGTAAACTTTGAACTCGTCTCACGGACAAACGGAACATTTTGTTATATAAATAAATTGGATCCAATCAACTTATTTTGACCAGTATTACACGTGGTAGCATTGTGTTCCAGCAAATTTGGGACACCCTGTATAGTGATAAAGAATTATGACACAAATATCAACTAATTTTCTGTTTGGCCATTAACCAATAATTGATTGAAAATAGCTCCCCCACCTATTGTTCCTGTATTGGAAAAGGAAATAAAAAAGCCACAGCAGACATACAGTGAGATCCGATTGGAGAAAATGGAGAAAGGACAAGAGCAGCCGATTGTTGAGCTTGGTATTAGTTTTGTATTAACATTTGTCTCTTTATTAAAATCTGAAAAATCTATGGATACAATAAAATATCGGTAAAATCAGCAAAGTAATGCACATCATATTTGAGATATTTTTAGGGGACTTCTCATCTGTGCTTCTATTACATTGGCAATATTTTTTTAAGAAAAATCATTCAAAGCATTGTTTCTGATTCCCCTAAACTCAAATAAATATTCTAACATGCTTCGCAGGGCTAATTATTGTATGGTGGAAATATGAAATAATGAACAAAAATAGTTATTGGATAGAAGTTTTGACTGATAATTCAATATCGACAATAGATGAAATAAAAAAAAAACTCAGTATACAAATTTTTTAATGACGATTTTCCATCTGAAATTTACCAATCACTTCATAGTAAATGGAAATTAAACTCTGAGGTTGATCTGGCACTAACTCAGTGCCAACTGTTATTTGCAATCATTAATCTTCTGATTTTTTTCTTCAATATACATGTCCGCACAGTATTTTTATTCTATTTGATTGTGTGGATTCTCTCAAATATGCCACCTGTACAATATTTATATTGATCACGCCATCAATAAGCTACCACCTTTATTGTTCCTAGATTTTTTTTTCTTTGATTTTTTTCTCATTCAATGTTGGGTCATTGTCATTGATTTGATAATTGATAATTCGAAATTTCTCAGCTGGTGAAGTCAAACCTAGGCCAAACAAAATGTCCAGTGAAGAAACTTTCAACTTGGCCGAGTTAGAAGAGAAAATCTGCAATTCAGCTGAAGATGCCGTCAATGCATATAATAAAGCCATCCACATCATCAAAAGATACAACCAGGTAGGTGGTTTAAATATACAGTATGAGTATGGTCATTCAAGTGTGCAACATATGGGAATCTCTGCAATGAATTGCATAACCAGAATACTGATAGTGCCAAAAGTTGGGGCATGTTCGGTCATCATTTTAGGTGCACTTAAAATAGTCGCAAGTCAAACAGCATACAGGGTAGGTCAAAAAATATGAAAATTGCTCAAGAGTAAAGTACCCTTATTTCAGAAAATTCAGCAATTCATATTTCACTCTAATAAATCGTAATAAATGGACATCAACTTTCGTTCTTTGAATGAATATATATACAGGCTGATCCACGGTGGATGGCCTATTAGAAGGATCTGGAGAACGAAAAGACAGAACATTCGGAAAATTGGGATGCTTCGATAATTGAACATTCTATATCCGTCTAAAATATTTTCATCGATACAGTGTTGCCACTTCTATCAGAAACAACTAGTAACTTCGTTATTTTAAATAGAACATCCTGTATTTTATTGCATTTTTAGATTCTCCCTGAGAAGCTGATTTCATTGATATATCACACTTGTGGTCTATCGGAAATGATTACAGAGATATAGGGTGTTCAAAATCGAGATTTTTCAATTTTAGAATTTTTTTGTGTCGAAACTATTCATTATCGATCAAAACGGCTTACATGTCCCTATCTTAACTTTCAGTTCACTATCTACTGACATTTAATCGGAACAAATACAGGGTGATCAGAATTCTGAATCTTGGAGCACCCTGTATTTTTTCCAATCAAATTCCAGTAGATAGTCAATCAAAAGTTGAGATAGGGACATGTAAGCCGTTTTGATCGATAATGAATTGTTTCGACTAAAAAAAATCTTGAAATTGAAAAATCTCGATTTTGAACACCCTATATCTCTGTAATCATTCCTGCTAGACCCCAAGTGTGATGCATTGATGAAATCAGCTCTTTGAAAAGAATCTTAAAATGCAATAAAATACAGGGTGTTCCATTTGAAATAACAAAGTTGCTAGTTGTTTCTGATAGAAGTGACAACACTGTATCGATGAAAATATTTTAGACGGATAGAGAATGTTCAATTATCGAAGAAACCCAATTTTCAGAATGTTCTGTCTTTTCGTTCTCCAGATACTTCTAATAGGCCATCCACCGTGGATCACCCTGTATATACCGGAAATTTGAGATATCTCATAAATATAATGAGAGGCACTTCTTGACCTACAAATGATTTTTTTGTTACCAACTTTAGATATCTAAGTGGTACACCCAGTATATTATTACATTTCTGAAATCTGCATTATTTTCTGAATCCAATGATACCACATAAGTGACATTTCAAACGTAAAAATTTTCAATATTTCAACTTTTAGTTTTCCATTTAATTGTGCCATGCCATGATGGTTCCGATTTATTCCAATTGACCCTTCTAATGCTAGAAAAATTGAAATCCCGTCAAAAATACTAAATTGCGTTTTTTATGAGCAAATGAAGTCCATCGTCATCGATTTTGGGAATTTTTTCAAATGGAACCATATTGGTACCATGGTACCATTTATTAGTACTATTAATAAGCAATTTATTCATACCTGCTAATAAAATGTGCGATAAATACAATCAAAATCAGAGCCAAAAGAAAATAAGAAAATACAATTTTATTATTTTCTTCTAATTTAATGCTAAGAAGTTACTAAGGTGGTTTTGAAATACAAAAATAAACACAAAATATTACAACAATTGTTCGAAATGCTGTCCATTAACGTCAATGCACTTCTGAACTCGCATAGCTGTTTCTTGAAGAACGTTCGCTAATTGCTGGGCCGTTATTATTAATTGCGCGTCTTACTCGCCACTCCAGGTCTTCGCGAGTTGTAACGGCGGTTGCATTAACAATGTCTTTCAAATGGCCCCAAACAAAGAAATCAAGAGGTGTCAAATCAGGTGACCTTGGATGCCATCGCACAGGACCATTCGTCGAAATTACGTTTTCTCCGAATGCCTGTTGAAGGTAATCAATTACTATTCTTGAATTATGGGAAGGAGCTCCATCTTGTTGGAGATACATTCTCTGTCGTATCAACCTGTCCTCAATGTCATTTTGCAGAAATTCTAAGTATCTAGCTCCAGTCAAGGGTCTTTCAAATATTATTGGACCAATTATTCTACGACCGAGCATTCCAAGCCAAACATTGATACCGAACCGCACTTGAAAAATGTCACTGCGTTTAACAAATTTTTCTATCAGAATTTGTTAAACGCAGTGACATTTTGGAGCAAATCATCTGATTTGTCCCACTACAAATGTATTGAAATAATACGCATATTTTCATTTTATAGAAACGAGGAGAGAAAATCCCAAAAAATAAAGTAAAATGAATGTACCACCTCCTCGATTAACCTACAGACAGAATTCAATAATTTCATTATTTTCAAAGCCTAGTAACTTCTTAGCATTAAATTAGAAGAAAATAATTGTATTTTCTTATTTTATTTTAGCTGTGATTTTGATTGTATTTATCGCATATTTTATTAGCAGGTATGAATAAATTGCTTATTAATAGTACTAATAAATGGTACCTACCACGGTACCAATATGGTTCCATTTGAAAAAATTGATTAATACCCCGGAATCGATTGCGATGAACTTTATTTGCTCACGAAAAACGCAATTTATTATTTTTGACGGGATTTCGATTTTTTTAGCATTAGACGGGTCAATTGGAATAAATCAGAACCACCATGACACACATAAATGGAAAATCAAAAATTCAAATATTAAAAATTTTTATGTTTGAAATGTCACTTATGTGGTATCATTGAATTCAGATAATTATGCAGATTTCAGAAATGTAATAATAGATATATACTTTATTGTCCAAGAAGATTCTTATTGACAAAGTAAGTTATAAAATATAAATATAAATTTGGTCATATAATATTAAATATAAAACAGATAGGTGTAAACACAATACATACAGTCAAAATAAAGAATGAAAGACAGGATATATTAACAATAATAACAAAAAAGAAACATAATATCATTGCATAATATAAATGCAATTGAATCACAATATATATATAAAAACATCTCAGCAAGCATATAACAACATGTTAATCTACATGCAAGTGCACTGAAGAAACTAATAATAACAATAATAATAATAATAATATGCAACATCATTTTACGGCCTTTGAAGCATGTCAACATGATATTCCTGCAGGCTATAGTATGCTTTCCCAAGAAGCAGATTTTTAACCGATTTTCGGAAAATTTTATGATCCAATATAATCTTGGTTAGCTGTGGTAGGTTATTGAATATTTTCTTCCCTTCATACATAATAGAGTGTTTTGTTAAATTCAGTTTAGGTATTGGCAAATGAATATTATGATTCCTACTCTGTCTGGTATTGTAAGATCTATCTTCACGAGTATCAGTAACGCATCTCTTGTGAATCAGGCACACCACTTCCAGAATAAAAATGCTCACTACAGTTAGAATCCTCTGTTGTAAAAAGAGATGTCTACAGCTATCTCTGTAGTTAGCTCTACACAAATATCTAAGAGATCTCTTTTGTAGTATGAATACCTGATTAAGGAGTTCTTGATTACAAAATCCCCAAAACGCAATGCCATATCGTAGATGGGATTCTAATAGGGCAAAGTAAGTCGATCTGGCTGTGGATATGTCGAGTTCATTTGCGACAACTCTTACAGCATATGATCCAGAGGCTAACTTCTTACATAATGATGTAATATGTTCATTGAATTTTTACTTATTATCAATATGCAATCCAAAAAACCTAGTACAGTGTGTTTCTGCGATATTGATACCATCCAGTTGCAAGTTATCATAGCTGAATTTAAAGTTTACAATTTTCGTCTTATCCACATTGAAACAGAAAGTTTGAGTCACACCATTGTTTAACCTTGGATAAATCTGAAGAGACCTTTTGTTTCAAAATTTCAGTGTTTTTTCCATGCCATGATAAAGTGGTATCGTCTGCAAAAATCGTGAAGGATCCGTTGATATTTATTGTAGTGAGATCGTTAATATATAGTAAAAACAAAATAGGCCCTGAAACAGATCCCTGAGGTACTCCGCAATGTGTAGCCTTAATGTCAGAATATACTGGGCGTTCCATTTAAAAATCGAAAGTTGGTATCACTTCCGGCGAAACCGGAAGTGAAAAAGAAATCATTTGGAGATCAAAAAGTGCCACTTATTATGTATATGGGATATCCCAAATTTCAATCAATTACCTCTGAAACTAACGAAGATACAGGGGGTCTACCATGATCCTGTTACACCCGGTATATATATTGACAAAACGATAGAACTGTTTTTCTGAATCTGATAAATGAAACACGTTCTAAGTATTCAGCACAGACTGAGTTTATCAATAATTGGCGCGTAAAATGTAGCTGAGTTGTACAGGTTATCATATGCGCTGTTGCCAATGTAGATATATAAGTATAGCCACGAAAATAGTATATACATACATACTGATCATTCCGAATCATCAACAAACATATGCTTAATTGAACCTAAACTTTCGGTCGATATCAGCTGGTATTTCTGCCGTTGGTAAATGACATAGCTTGATTGAACCATCGTTTACAGTTTCCCTAATAAAATCGTGGTAAAATGTTTTCACCTTTTGTACAGGATTGACTGACAGTTCTTGAGCACTCTGGCTATCGTTGTATGAAGTTATACAATACAATTGACCTGTTGATCCATTCATTACATTTCTCAAATATATAGCCGAACAGCTTCTGACAATGCCATATATTCGGCTTCTGTACTAGATAATGCTACAGGATTTTGTTTTATGCTTGCTAATGAAATTGCAGCAATAGACAGCTTGTAAACAAAACCAGTATAATATTTCCAATCAACTGAATTACCTGCCCAATCAGCATCAACAAATCCTTGCAAGTTACAAGAATTTTTCTTAAATTCCAGTCCAGTCCAACATCTTATGTACCCTGTAAGTATCTCAAAATTCTTTTTGCATTTTTTTAGTGACTTTCATTGTAGCCATTATTAAACTGGCTCAGATAATTTAACCTATCTTGTCTGGTCTGGTTAACATAGCCAAATACATAAGGCTTCTAAATTAGTTCTTGATAAGGAAAGTTATTTGCTGTATCAAAGATTAGATTCAGACATTAAATCTTGTTCCATAGGCGTACTGACTGACTTGCATTCCTAAGCACTGTTTCAACCTAAATCTTGCCACTTGAACCTAGAACTCAATTCTGACTCAAATATTCAGTTTCTCTTTCATCATAAGGAAAAACAAAAATATATATATTTATTTAAAAATCATCCACCTTCTTATTCCTGGTTCGAGATGACTGTGTCAAGCCATATATGGCCTTTTTAACATTTTCTTTGATGAAACATTCAGGCTATTTCATGTAGACATTTTCTTCTAAATATCCATACAAAAAGTTAGTGGTTACATGACATATATCTAAATCTAATTTTACAGATAGTGCAAACAATAATTTCAGAACAACGAACTACAAAATAGCCACAATGTTCAAAGTGGAATGAAAGATCAAATAAATACAACAAAAGCTCAAACTCATTTCCACAAATGTTCATAAAATGAACAACAATGGTAGATGACTTGAGAAAGACAACTGATTTCTTGGCAAATGCCACGCAGAACATTGTGAATTGAATTCTTCCGAAATCTATGCATCGATACATTTCGAAGAATACTAATGCAAATGTTTCTTTTCCTAGTGCCGATTGATTTCGTTCGATTTAGACAGGTAAACGCAATGATACCTACATACTGGTTTCGAGCATTTTTGGCTCTCATCAGTGTAGGGTAGTCCCCAGCCAGCAGTCCAAAGACCGCCGGCTAAGGGTAACCTGGCCCAACAAATTCGAATCGGCAATATTTATAGTCTCAGAGGAATCTCCCGTGGGCACAGGTATGCCACACGGGTTTAACGCCATCTAGACTTCATAGACGGAAAGAAATCACAAAACTCAAATATCCAAAAATGGGAGTGGCTGTTTGCCCGACTGGCGAAATTTCTACTACGAAATAGCCACAATGATCAAAGTGGAATGAAAAGTTGAATAAATACAAAGCTCAAAGTCATTTCTACAAATGTTTATATAATGAACAACTATGGTAGATGACGGAAGAAAAACAAATACTTTTCTGGCTGATGCCACGCAGAACATTGAATTACATTCTCCCAAAATCTATGCATAGATACGTATAACCGAAAACTAATGCAAGTGTTTCTTTCCCTAATGCCGATTGATTTTTATTCAGCCTGGTTGAGGTTTTTTGGCTCTCATCAGTGCAGGGTAGTCTCCATGCAGCAGTCTGAAGACCGCCGGCTAAGCGTAACAAATTCCAATCGGAATATTTATAGTCTCAAAGGAAACTTCCGTGGGTACTACAGTGACTCAATTCAAGACAGTGGCGACAATAGTTGTCAACAATTTGATTGGCTGTCGCTGCAGACGCCATTAGGAGGCACATTTTCTGTTTGTTTACATTGGGTTTGAATGGTTTTTGCGTTGATCCAGTAATCCATTCTTCTTGTTCACTTCTGCTTTTCAAAATTTTTGCATTTTCTTCATCAGACAAATCGTATAATAATCCACTAGTAGTGCTTTCTTCAAAAAATCGAGCGGTCTGTACCCATATTTGTTCAAATTTGTCTTGATACAACTTTATAATACAAAATGCATACGTGTGTTCAATTGGCTAAAAGAGGTTTTTTGGTGAAAAAATTACAAAAATACCAGAATTATATATTCTGGGCATGCAGAAGAGCGTTTGGAAGCACGTGGGGGCTCAGTCACAAGATTATCTACTGGATCTACACGACTCTCATACGTCCAATGATTACGTACGGAGCCATCGTATGGTGGCAAGGTACAGCATCCGGCAAATCAAAAACTCAACTAGACAGAGTGCAACGACTTGCCTGCCTTGCCATAACGAGTGCAATGAAGACGGCACCCACAAGGGCACTGGAGACACTTATAGGTCTGCCACCCCTGTACCTCTTCATTGAACACGAGGCATGCAAAGCCATCGCCCGTCTGCGGAGCTCCAACCAATGGAGGAGCGAGGGAACGTATGGACACTCTAGACTATGGAATCGGACGGTGAAGGAATGCCCCCTCCTAGAGATGCCGGGGGACAGTTTCACTCCTGTCATTAGATTCAGCAAAAGGCCTCAGTCAATTATCCCGAAAAGGGAGGACTGGGAGCAGTTCGGGCACCGCCTGATCCCTACCACTGGAATCATTTGGTACACAGATGGCTCCAGGATGGAGGGATCGGCAGGAGCTGGGGTATATGGGCAATCTCCGAAAGCGGAACTCAGTTACCCCCTGGGGAACTTTGCTACAGTGTTTCAGGCAGAGGTTTTTGCCATTCTCGCCTGTGTTAGAGAAAATATCAACAGAGGCTACCATGGCCAGCTGATCACGATATGCTCCGACAGCCAGGCGGCGATCAAGGCCCTCACATCATACAGGGTCAGTTCGCTGTTGGTGTCGGAGTGTATTGATGAGCTTCAAAGGCTATCCGCAGCCAATAAGGTGAAACTCCTTTGGGTCCCAGGACACAAGGGAATTCCCGGTAATGAAAGGAGCAAATAGCTCAGCCATTGGACCAGAACCAATCTTAGGAGTTTCCAGATCCTGGAGCGTCTCAACCATGATGAAAAGCTTGGAAACGAAATTCCAGGAGGTATGGAGAGAGACTCCAGGCATGAGACAATCGAAACTCCATATCGAAGGCCCTTCTATCAGAAGAACCAAAACGTTGCTCACATTGAGCAGAAAAGAAATAAGAATAGTGGTAGGGCTCCTCACGGGTCACTGCCATCTAAACAGGCACCTCAACATTATGGGTATCACTGATGATGCTGAATGTAGGTGGTGCCTGGAGGACGAGGAGTCAGCTACTCACATCCTCACGGAATGCTCAGCAGTTGCAACAATACGGGAAGCACATCTCGAAAACATCGTTTTGGAACCAGAGAGTGTGAGAAGGGTTTCGTTGAGAAGGCTGGTCTCTTTCGCCCGCGAAATTGGCTACCTTCAAGACTGAACCAATTCCCAGCAGAGGTGGGTGCATAACGGGCCCGAACTAGGAGGCCTACATGCTGAAGGATCCGTCCGCCCACATAGTGTAACCTATCTATCTATCTAGGAAGGAATGGGCAATCGAAACAAAGACAAATGGGTCCCTACAGATTCATCAGTTCTTTGTGAGGTATGTATTGTAACTGTTGTATATACTCTCACTGAGTATATAGTCAGTCGAGTTTTGTTTGAGCACTCACTGACACATGTCAATGTTAGATGTTGTAATCAACGCAGTTTTCAATAAAGATATATTTCGTGAGTGCAATCCTTAATTGCGTGAACACAACAGTAATTAGTCATTCTTTTGAAAATATAGTGATTTACCTACACAGGTAGGTGTCAAATAATCAAGAGGACAAGAACTCCTACAGCCATTCATCTACAGGGGTACACAATGAACCCGAATTCACTGATTTGTACATCTTGCAATAAAAATGGTCACGTTGCAAATATTTGTCAAGGATCACGTCAGAAATTCAAGTCGAAACCAGGAAAATACAAGCAAGTCAAATGCAATCAAAAGAGCGTCATTCATTGCACACAGGTGTCTCAGGAATCAAGCGATGGAGCTCTTCAAGAGGCCACATCACACCAGAAAGCAACACACCTTTTGGGCCAACAAGCTTGTGGTTTCGCATATCCATCCAGTTCCTTCAACCTGTTGATGATTTCGAATCACGGTCAACGGAAGTCATCAAGGAAGATACCTGAAGCCATCATGATTTCAGTTCAAGTGGATGGTTACATGATACTGATGGAGGTAGATTCACGAGCAGGAGTCAACGTCATACATCTGGAGTGCTACAAGAAGCTCTGGGCTACATCTGACGGCCTCTCACCAGTCCACGACCTGAATTTAGAGGACTACAACGACAACCCAGTGAAGATCATCGGAGCCAAGCTCGTCAAAGTATGTTACAATGGACACGAAGGAGTGGTTCCTCTTCTCGTTGTTCATGGGTGCAAAGGTCACAACCTCCTAGGTCGGAACTGGTTTCCTACTCTGGGTATTACGGTGAGTGGTCTACACACGTTATCAACAAGGACAGCAACTTCAGAGCGTCCAGCGTTGAACAACGACGAATCCTTGTGAAAATTTAAAGGACCACCCATTCGCCTAGATATTTCATCTTCACAGCCACCGAGGTATTTCAAAGCTCGTCCAGTTCCCTATGCATTGGAAGCTAGAGTTGTCGAGGAGATCCGAAGACTTCAGGGCCTTGGCGTTTTGCGACCGACTTTGTTCTCCCATTGGGCTACACCAGTGGTTGTGGTTGCGAAGCGCGATGGATCCACTCGAATGTGTGGTGCCGGAGTCGCTGCAGCCAATCACAATGATGTCGTTGCGGGACCAAGGCAGGAAAGAAAGGATGAGATTTCGGGGGGGGGGGGGGGGAGGATCGAGGAGAAAACCTCCAAGATCTTCGAAGCCACCTTCACGTTCAACTTATGATTGATTATTGTTATCCTTCTGTAAAAAAAAAACGGAACTGACAAATGTTGTGTATACTCTCACTCAGTATATAGTCAGTCGGGTTATGTTTGAGCACTCACTGACACATGTCCATGTTAGATGTTGTAATCAACGCAGTTTTCAACAATGATATATTTCGTGAGTGCAATCCTCAATTGCTTGAACACAACAGTAACTATACATTCTTTTGAAAATATAGTGATTTACCTACATAGGTAGGTATTGTGCCAAATACTACAAATGAGAGCGTGTTTTTTTCATACTCATTTTGAACCTAGTATATTTGGAAAAAATCAGAACAACTATATTTTTCTTTCACAAAGCTTCATACCAAACGATAAGCTCTTCTCAAGAGAAAATTACTGATGAAATCCGACTCATAAATTGTGACGAGTGTACCACAAGATCACATTGAAGGTCTCAGTCAAGTGCCTATTAATGTCTTGAAAACCGAAATTGCAGGGAGGAATAGGAAATTCAAACAAAAACAAGTGGGTCCCTATACAGATTCATCAGTTGTATGTGAGGTGTTGTAACTAGTCATTCTATCGGAAATATAGTGATTAACATACGTTGGCAAACCAACAAAGCTTGTGGCTCCGACGAAATTCCACCGATTGTTCTCAGGAAATGTGCTCCCGAACTAACACCTGTTCTCTGCAAGTTGTTCAACTACTCTTACAAATTGGGGATATTCCCGTCCAAGATCAACTGGTGACCTGCTCGCTTACGTCTCACATATATGGCAGCAATCTTTCGAAAAAGTGAAACCTTAGCCGTAGCACTTGATACCTCTGGCATTCGATCGAGTCTGGCACCACGGACTCCTCGCCAAGCTTCCATCTAATGGTTTGCCTTCCCAGCTATGTTTTCTGCTAGCTAGTTTTCTCTCTACCAGGTCTCTCCATGTAGTGGTCGACGGAGTTTCATCTGACTCTATTATCATAAATGCTGGTGTTCCGCAAGGATGAATTCTAGCAACAACACTATTTCTACTCCATATCGACGATTTGTTGGAAACAACTTCATGTTCATGATGGTACCCTCCATACCGCCTTCTCTTCCAGGGCTCCAATACCAGCCAGGCAAATCGGAAACGAACGAGGAAGTGTTGACAACATGAATATGGACATGGCAACAATTCTCGAATGGGGATCCAATAACTTGATTGATTTCAATGCAAACAAAACACACGCCTTTTCTCTAGAAAAGCCCATCTCACTGTGCCCAACATAATCTTATCAGGAGTAACCATACCTTTGAAGACATCCATTTCGATGCTTGGTATTACTATCAGCAATAACCTTTCTTGGGAAAATCACGTGGGGACAATTGCTAAAAGTGCATCCCAAAAACTTGGTTTTCTGTTACGGGCCTGGAGCTATTTCACTTCCAGTCAGCTGCTTATGATCTATAAGGCACAGATCCGACCTGTCCTGGAATACTGTTCCCATATTTGGAGTGCAGCACCCAAACATACCCTGAAACTGTTGGATTCTGTCCAAAAAAGGGCAAATTGTCTCGTGGGTAATGCCTCGGTCACAAACTCACTCACTTCTCTAGAACACCGTAGAAAAGTTGTCGATCTGGCTCTATTTTATAGATATTTCCATGGACGATGCTCTTCTGAAATATCAACAATTGTTCCTCCCTTGGCAGTCCCCGCGAGATTAACCCGTCGAGTTGAGACTTCGCACCCCTTCTTTCGTGGTCACTTTGGAGACCTGCAGAACATCTCTTTCCAAAGACCCGTTCATCCAACGAACAGCGAGGCTCTGGAACACATTGCCAAGGGAGTTGTTCACTGAGGCATATAACCTCCAGAAATTCAAGAAGAACGCCAATTCCTACCTTATTTCCCTTGGTTCTCACGATGTTCTTTGAACATTACAGGATATCCCTTTTCGTGGGAACCAGAACATAATAAAAATGAGATACTCGAATACCTAAGAGCTTCTTTTTCAGACACATTTCGATCCTAGTTTCGAACCTAGTATGTACTCACTATACTATTGTAATGAAATCCGGACCATCTTTAACAGAACAATGATGAAAGTATCCATTGATACTATGTACAAAAAAAAGTATATATGTACTAACTTGATGATGGTGATATCAACCACAAAAATCACTGAAATATATCTGTTTAGTAAACTACTAAAAGATATTCAGAAATAAGAATGATCCGATGGTAAATTGACAGTAGAAATGTAAATAAAAACCCACTGAGGAGGCAAGTAATTTAAATTTTCGCGCACTAATTTGCCTTCTAATGGCGGATGGGCGGAAACACCACAAAACTTGAATACCCAAAATTGTATTCGTATATACGTATCTATGCATAGATTTCGGGAGGTTGTAATTCAGTGTTCTGAGTGGCATTAGCCTGGAAAGTATTTGTTTTTCTTCAGTCATCTAGCATTGTTGTTTATTTTTTGAACATTTGTGGAAAAGACAGAGCTTTTTTGTATCTATTCAACCTTTCAATCCACCTTGATCATCGTGGCTATGTCATGGTTGGAATTACGTCAGTCGGCCAATCAGCCACTCAGCCACTTACATTTTTGGGTATTTATGTTTTGTGGAGTGTTTCTCTCCTTCTATATAGTTTAGATGACGTTAAACCCGTGTGGCACACCTGTGCCTACGGGATATTTCTCTGAGACCATAAATTTTGCTTGGGATTTGTTGGGCCAGGTGACGCTTAGCCGGCGGTCTTCGGAATGCTTGCTGGAGACTACCCTGCACTAGTGAGAGCCAAAAAAGCTCGAAAGCGGTCTGTAGGTGTCATTGCGCTAACCTGGCTAAATCGAAATCAATCGGCATTAGGGAAAGAAACACTTGCATTAGTATTCGTTTATACGTATCGATGCATAGATTTTGGGAGAATGTAATTCAATGTTCTGCGTGGCATTAGCCAGGAAAGTAGTTGTTTTTTCTCCCGTCATCTACCATTGTTGTTTATGTTATTAACTTTTGGGAAATGACTTTCCAGCTTTTTTGTATTTATTTAACAATCTTAGACTTGAATGTTGAATTACGAGAGAAAACGTTTCATCAAATCTATCCTAGATTTTTGTGTGAAACCTTTGCTACTAACCTAGTCCTTATTTTGTTTTCACTGTCACTTTTTTTCTTGAACACCCACTTGCATTCCAGAACCGTGCTGTTTTCTGGCATTTTCAATAATTCATTTTGCTCAAATGACTACAACTCTTCCCTAAACCTCCCTCCACTTCTGGTGATCTGGCCTAGACATGGTCTCATAACCGTAGATCTATCTTTATGTAACTTGGTGAGATCAACACAAATGTATGTTACATAATCATCAAATCTTCTGACTAGGTATTCTTTCAGATCTTTTCACTACTTCTGTAAGTGTCTCTTCTAATGGATAATAATACTCCGGCGATTCACTAATGTCCTCGTCAACGTCCTCATATATTGTATCAGAAGAATCGAAACCATTACTTAAGCTGTATGAATTATGATTTGTAGCACTGGTTTCCCCTACTGAATCTGATGATTCAGTGATCTTGGCCTCATCTTCTATATTTTTAATGATCTCTCTGCTTGTCACAACTGAGTTATCGTTTGGGTTAAATAGTCTAACCTTTTGTGTTTTCACCATATCCGACTAATATTATTTTTACATATTTCTTATTCCATTTTATCGTTCTCTCTTTGGGAATGTGAACCAAACTTCAAACGGCCATTTATCCTATAAGCCGGATGAAACTGATCTGTTCTTCAGGTAAACAGCTGTGTGCATAGCCTCTGCCCAGAACATATTATCAAGATCAGCATCAAATAGCGCAAGCACCTTGCTTTTTCTACTAAGGACCTATTTTTCAGATAGACCGTTCTTTGAGGATTGTATGGATTGGATCTTTGGTGTACAATTCCATGATTTTTGCTGATTTTTTTCAGCTCATCATTACAAAACTCTCACATTATCTGTCTTTAAGGCCTTCATTTTCTTATTTTTCTGTTTTCAACCATAATTTTAAATTCTTTAAAGTACTCTTGACACTTCATCTTTCGTCTTCAAGAAGTACAAAATACCATGCGACTGAAGTCGTCTTCGAATATTGAAAAATATTTCGAACCACCAATGGATCGAGCTTTCATTGTTCCACAAATATCTGCATGTATAACAAGATCAGATCAGATGCTTTTGTACCCTCGTGTGTGTGAGGTAATTTGAATTTTTTTCCTTTACAACAAACTACACAATTTTTGAAATTACCGGTTATTTCACCTTTACATGTGATCCCATCTACAATGCAATTCTACAACTGCTTCAAATCTTTGTAGTTTTTATGGCCAAATCTATCTATTTGTTGTTCCATTCTTGACATTTAATCCATTGACATTTTGATTAAGTCTGCTGTAGCCACTAGTACTTTTTGACTATTGATGATGTCACATCCCTCTGACTCGAATTCCACTATATGGCCATTTTATATCAATTGACTCACTGATAATAAGTTAGTGGTAAACTCTGGCACACACAAGACATTTTTAATACTAATTTTATGAGTTTCGTCTTTCACAACTGTTAAAATGTTTACATTTCCTGAGCATGTAACTGGAAGTTTCACTCTATTCGCCACGATTATTTCTTGGGAATCCTGCCTTTCTGTTACATTTTCTAGCCAACTTTCATTAATTGTCAAGTGTCATCCGAATCAATGTACCATTTTCATTGAAATGTTCCGTTAAAAAAACTGCACTGAAAGCCTTGATCATACTGTTTGCATTTATTGCACTTGACATTTTATTGACTGATGACGTTGGTGTTGGGTCGGTTGTCACTTGACTGATAACCAGAACCAGAACAACCAGAGTGACCACTATTGGCAACATTGGGTCTACTGTAACCAAATGTTCTGGCAAGAGCGCTACCTGTATTAACAATTGGTACATCCTATTCCATGTCCATCAACTTCGTTTTAATGGCATTGGTACTTATGTCCATTCTAGAATGTTCGATCGCATATATCATTGGCAAACATTTTCTGGTAAACCAGCTAGAAGTAACGATCCCTCCCATTCGTCGTCGATTTTAAAGCAGTTCCACTTAGTTTCTGCTTTGTGTCAGTTATTTGATTGACAAAATATAAATATGAATAAATAATAATTTAGTTACCAAAAGAAATGCAAATATAACATTATAATGAATTGTAATTATATACTCCGCAGTAGGTTGAGAACACCTAGTACTCGGGAAGTAAATAATTCTAGTGAAGAATGATCTTAACAATTACAGGTTAGGTTAGTAGATTAAAATATAATATACTCCGCAGTAGGTTGAGAACACCTATTACACAGGAAGGACATAAATAATTCCAGTGAATAATGATTGTCAAAGCATCCTATTGAGTCACAATTCTCTATTCTAGTAGAAATTAGCATTCCTAATGAACCAACCCTTCTCGTGAAGCCTAAATCGTGAAATAACGCCTTCAGCTTATCCCATAACTCCTTTGCTTTCTTTGTCTCTTTTATATTGTTACGACCCTGGCGATCAATCCCAGCTACCTGCGATGAAAGTAAACAAGCCATATTTCTTGGAATAGTAATTAGGTGATTCGACGGCTATTGAGATGACTCGAGAAGATTATCGACCACGATATTTCGAGTGGAATCTAGACGTTTTATTAGGATATATAAATAGATGTTGTTAGGGACAGGAAGGGAAGTCTTTATTTGGAAGCGTTATAATAACGATCGAAGAAGTGGTGTGAATCGGAAGTGTTTAGTACGAGTATTGTAATTATTGTATAGTAGTGTTCAGAATAAATTGTTTTGAGTGTTATACCGAGTGTTAAGTTATTACGGACCCAGAGTAAAAATTGTAACAGTGGTGTCAGAAGTGTGGATTTTCGAGGACATTTGAATACGTATGGTGAATACAAGGAGTACGTCATACGACATGATGGAAGACATTATAAAATTCATGAAAAATCAGTTCGCAGAACTAGAGACACGACGACAGGAAGATGAGAAACGTCGTCAAGAAGAGTTACAGAAAATTCTAGAACATCAAGAAAAAGAACGAGAACATCAAGAAAAAGAACGAGAACATCAAGAAAAAGAACGAGAACATCAGAAAATCTTCTTCGAACAAATTCTGCATAAAACTGATAAGCAAATGGATGAGTTAAAGACAGATGTCACCAGAATTGATGACAAGCTTAACCAGGAAATTTCAAGAATAGATTCCATGCTCGATGCAATCGGAAGAAATGTAGCGAATCAGATCACCTCGCTACGAAGTCAAGATCGCCGTGACAGAGTTGCCACATCGGGTTCTTCCGTGAAACCACCAACTTTTGATGGACAGTCGCCTTGGTCTATGTATCGCCGACAATTTGAGGCTGCAGCAAGTGCAAATGGGTGGAGTGACGAGGAAAAAGCTACTGCACTCATAGTAGCTCTGAGAGGACCAGCTTTGGGGATGTTACAGTCGATCCCAGTTGAACAACAAAACCACTTCGGAGATTTAGTGGCTGCGCTAGAACTCAGGTATGGTGACCAGCATCGAGAACAGCTTTACCGGGCTCAGATGAAAAATCGTGTGCAGAAGTCTGGAGAGAGCCTACAGGAGTTCGAAGCAGATGTGAGAAGACTGACTCAATTAGCCTACCCAGAGGCACCAGAGGACTTCAAAGAACAACTGGCGGTGCAGGTATTCATCGACGGGCTGAGAGACTCAGAAATACAGAAGACTCTGAGGCTTACACACTTTAAGAGGAGTGGTGAAGCCCTAGTAAGATCTCTGGAGGTAGAAGCGGCCTTCAACACCTCTAGGCCAAGAGTGAGAGCTGTGTCCATCGAGGAGCCTTCCGAAGACGTGGACCCAGTGGCGAAAATGTTGAGAAAAGTGCTTGAGGAACTCAAAGAAATTAAGAGTGGGTCTAGTAACCAGCGAAATAGATCCTGCTATCGCTGTGGCAGAACTGGACACCTGATAAGGGACTGTAAGGTGAGAGTACCACCACGATCTTCTTCACCTGCAAGGACGCCATCACGGTCGTACTCACCTGCGAGGACTAGGTCATCTAGTGAGTCCACAGATAGATACCAGGAAAACTAGAACTAGCCAGCGTATCGGGGCGCATGCTGGCTAGCAATAACGAAGCCCCCAGGGTCATAAACATCAAAAGGATAAGAAGAACAACTGATAGCCTGACCATCAAAGGAAAAATCAACCAAATGGATGTAACCTGCACCATAGACACCGGTGCATCAGTTTCCCTGGTACGCAGTGACATTCTCCGGCCTGGAAGTATAAAACCAACCACTTCCAACTTTGTTCTTCGTACGGTCACTGGAGAAAATGCACCTATACGAGGGATGGCTGATATCGAGTTGACGCTTGGAAGACTCCATTTAGTGAACATGGTATACGTCGCAGATATCGAAGATGAGTTTATCCTCGGCATGGATCTGATAAGCGACTACGGGTTTTCATTCGACAGTGATCAGAAGACCATGAAATTTGGAGGAGAAGAGTTTGTACTAACGACACTGGCCGAGAGGGAGACGTCTGTGAGGCCACGACTAGCGAAGACTGTGAGAATTCCTGGATTCACTGAGAAGATCATCCATGCGCGATTAGAAGAGAACCCTAGGTGCGCGTTGGATTAGTACAGTCATGTGAGGAATCCCCCAGCAAGCTGTTACTTGCCCGAGCTTTAGTGACCACCGAACGAGACATTCCTGTGAGGGTAGCAAATGTTTTACCTACCACCATAACAGTAAGGGAAGGAGATATTATCGGAGCTTGTGAACCAGTCAGTTGGGTAGCAAAATATGATAAGACTAACGAGCAGAGATGGAGGGAACGAGATGACAGTGCATTGAAAGTTCTGGAAACCTCCTTGGACCACTTATCACCAACAGAATATAAAGCTGCCAAGAAATTCATAGCAGACGAAAGTGATATCTTTGAATCAACATCAACAGGGCGGACGAACTTGGTCAAGCACAGAATAGATACTGGTAAAGCTCACCCAATTCGGCAACCACCAAGAAGAATGCCATTTGCTAAGCAACAGGAGGTGGAACAGCTGGTTGACAAAATGATGAAGGATGGGGTAATTGAAGAATCATCCAGCCCTTGGTCTGCACCGGTTGTATTAGTGTCCAAGAAGGATGGATCCACAAGATTCTGTGTGGATTATAGGAAGCTCAATGACGTCACCAAGAAGGATAGCTACCCGTTACCAAGGATTGATGACACTTTGACTACATTGGCTGGCTCCCGATGGTTTTCGACACTGGACTTGAAGAGCGGATACTGGCAAGTGAGCATTCACGAAGAAGATAAGGAGAAGACTGCTTTTACGACTGGTAATGGACTGTACCAGTTTACTGTGATGCCTTTTGGACTATGTAATGCCCCAGCAACCTTCGAAAGGCTGATGGAATCGGTACTGCGTGGGCTCACTTGGAAAACTTGCCTGGTATATCTGGACGATGTTTTGGTCATGGGAAAGAATTTCGAGGAACACCTGAAGAACTTACGGGAAGTGTTCCAGCGATTCAGGAATGCCAACCTCAAACTGAACCTGAAGAAATGTTCACTATTCCAGAAACGAGTAGATTTCTTGGGCCACACGGTAACGTCAGAAGGAATACAAACTGACGAGACAAAGATTCAAGCCATTCGAGACTGGCCAAGACCGAAGGACAAACATGAAGTTAGAAGTTTCTTGGGATTGTGCACTTACTACCGTCGTTTTGTGGAAGGATTTGCTGATATTGCGGCACCACTCCATAGATTGACAGAAGATCGAGTCAACTTCAACTGGTCTGTAGAATGTGAGAAATCCTTCAAGAAATTGAAGGCTGGCCTCTGTTCGAGTCCTATTTTGGGGTTTCCACAAGAGAGAGGCTTGTTTATTTTGGACACAGACGCGAGTAACATCGGAATTGGAGCCGTGCTATCTTAAGTACAGGATGGTCAAGAAAAGGTTATAGAATACTACAGCAAAGTGATGGCCAAACCAGAAAGGAATTATTGTGTCACCAGGAAAGAACTGCTGGCAATTGTTAAGGCTGTTGACCATTTCCACAAATATTTATACGGAAGAGAATTTCTCATTAGGACGGATCATGCAGCTTTGAGGTGGCTGATGGAGATGAAGAATCCTGAAGGTCAAATAGCAAGATGGCTGGAAAAGCTGAACCAGTATCACTTCAAGATTAAGCATCGCCCAGGAAAACTACACCAGAATGCAGATGCCATGTCCAGAAGACCTTGTTCGGAAACCTGTAAGCATTGTCTGCGCATTGAACATCGAGAAGGAACCGCTGATGTTAGAAAAACCAGACTTGTGACCGATGATAAGTGGACAGCAGCACACATGAGACGAGATCAGGAGAACGATCCGAATATCGCCGATTTTCTACGTTGGAAAGAAAGAGGAACAGAAAGACCGACAGGGAAGGATATCTCGGATAGAGGGCCTGCTTTCAAGGCGATGTGGGCACAATGGGACTCACTAGTTGTGGAGAATGGATTATTGAAGCGAGTTTGGGAATCAGCTGATGGTAGATCAACAATTTCTCAGCTGGTTGTGCCCCACATCAGAGTTAATGAAGTTCTGGAAGAAGTCCATGGCGGAAAATCTGGTGGACATTTTGGAGTTAACAAGACATTGAGTAAAATTCGAGAAAGATTTTACTGGGTTCAATGTCGTGACGACGTGGAAAGTTGGTGTAGAAGATGTCCTGTATGCGAAGCCAGTAAAGGTCCCAGAACGAGATCAAGAGCTAGAATGAAGCAATACAATGTGGGTGCACCGTTTGAAAGGATCGCCATCGATGTAGCCGGACCATTCCCTTTGACTGATGATGGAAATAAATACATCTTGGTTGCTATGGACTACTTCAGTAAGTGGGTAGAAGCATACGGCATGCCAAACCAAGAAGCCTCCACAGTTGCCAGGATATTGGTCGACAACATGTTTTCACGGTTCGGAGTACCAATGGAATTACATTCTGATCAAGGGAGAAATTTTGAGTCGAACTTATTCAAAAAGGTCTGTGATCTAATGGGAATCAGTAAGACGAGAACAACTCCACTACATCCACAATCCGATGGCATGGTCGAAAGATTCAACCGAACTATGGAAGAACATCTTTCCAAAGTAGTCGAAGAGCATCAGAGGGACTGGGACAGGCATCTTCCCTTATTCCTGATGGCGTATAGAGCAGCTGTCCATGATTCAACGAAGCTAACTCCAGCTAGTATAGTCTTTGGAAGAGAACTCCGCTTACCTTGTGACTTGGTGTTCGGTTCACCAAGTGTTGAAGAAAAGGAAGTACAGGACTACGCAGATGAGCTCCGGAATGGCTTGATGAAAACTCATGAGACTGCTCGGAAAAGATTGAAATTAGCAAGTGACAAAATGAAGGCACGGTACGATCTCAAAGCCAATTCAGAGGGATTCTTTGAAGGAGATCGAGTTTGGCTGTATAATCCTCGACGGAAGAAAGGCGTATCACCCAAATTAACACCATCTTGGGAAGGACCGTATAAGGTGTTGAAAAGGATCAATGATGTGGTCTATAGAATCCAACGCAGCCCTAGGACGAAGATGAAAGTCGTTCATCTTGAAAGACTGAAGCCTTATCATGGTGAGGAAAGTTCTGTTTTTGATCGGGACGATCAAATTTGAAGAAGGGGGTAAATGTTACGACCTTGGCGATCAATCCCAGCTACCTGCGATGAAAGTAAACAAGCCATATTTCTTGGAATAGTAATTAGGTGATTCGACGGCTATTGAGATGACTCGAGAAGATTATCGACCTGTTCACGATATTTCGAGTGGAATCTAGACGTTTTATTAGGTAATATAAATAGATGTTGTTAGGGACAGGAAGGGAAGTCTTTATTTGGAAGCGTTATAATAACGATCGAAGAAGTGTTGTGAATCGGAAGTGTTTAGTACGAGTATTGTAATTATTGTATAGTAGTGTTCAGAATAAATTATTTTGAGTGTTATACCGAGTGTTAAGTTATTACGGACCCAGAGTAAAAATCGTAACAATATGAACGAATTAAGGGGCATCAATCGTTGGAATTAGTGTAGCTCTTGCTTTACCAATTGAAACGGCGTTTGTTACAGTACCATTAATACAAACGTCAAGGCCATCCAAAAGCAAATAATTTTCCTCGGCAAACGCCCAATTAGCGTAGTTTCCTCTCCCTTTTAATTTAGGAATACTAGCTGAATAATTCACAGTAATACTTGTGCAACTCACTTTTAGATTTAACTTTTAATTGCGAGACTGGGCCCATAACCTGATAATAATGAAACACGTTCTCTGAGTATTCAGCACATACTGACTTCATTAATAATGTATTAATTAATTAAAGTATAGCCAAGGAAATAGTATTGAATGGTTGATATATTATAACAGAATCCATTGATACCACTGACTTGCATATCTGAATAAAACATGATTGAGTTAACGACGAATAAAGTTGACCCAAATACTCACACCAAATAATGGAAGTTCTACTCTTCGAAGAATATGTCAGCTATATTGTTCATGCTCCATGGAGTTGTCAATACATGATCAACAGTTTTCAAAGCCCACTAAGGTCAACTTACAAATATACAAGTTGTTGGTATCAATGGAATCAGAAAAATAGCTCTATCGACCTGTCAAGAAATATACATAGTGTTTCACCATGTTTCTAAATAAATTTTGTGAAGTAAACAATTTGTTATTATCATCTGTTGAAAATTATGATATCACTTCTTCAGGAATTCAGGAACGTATTTTCGTCATCATATCTTTCTTCTCTGATTTCCCTGTGTTATCCTATTTATTTCAATTGTAATGGTCGTTCTTAATTTTAGTGGTGAAGATTTAACTTGTGAGGCAGCCGTTAGTTTTTTGATTAGGATATCATGTTAATCGAATTCTGATTTCATCAAACCTCTCAAAAAATGGTCATAATCGAAAAGCTAATTCATTTTAATCGGACTGTTGCGAATTTCTGATCATACTGATTATTAACAAATTCGCTTCAAATTTTTCCTTCATAAAATTTGTTGAGAAAATGTACATGTTTTTGAGATTGTCACATATCGGTATGTTTTTGTGGTGAATAATTCAATGATGTCATCAATTCAATTTTCAAATTTGAAAAGATATACAAATATTGCTTAAAATGAGTACTTTACTCAGTCTAACTCAATAACCTCTTTTCAGATTTTTTCTGTTGCTTTTCCGTTTTTTATAATATACCTGAGTCGATTACCCTTTCCACCAGTTACATATTTGGAGTCAAAATGTGATTTGATAACCTTTGCTAGCTGTTATTTACTGCGGGTTGTTACTGAGTAGAATTGACATTGCTTCAAGTGGAATTTTGTTGACGAATGGAGTAATGATGAAAATTTTGTTGATATTATTTCACAAAACTTGGATACTTCTCCATTGGGACAATCCCGTTGCCATAAGCAACCTCCCATCCCTCCCTCCCTCCCACCCTCCCAGATACTGTATATAAAATTACATTTTCTAATCATAGACCCCATTTACGAAACGCGAGCCCTCAAAATTTCATTTCGAATCACATCTTGTCAACAAAATGAAGTGAGAAAAATATCAAAATAGGAGGTCACTCTCTCACTCCACCTGTTTTTCATTATCTGTTTTATTGACTTCACAGCTATTTTTGTAGTGATATTCGTTTGAAGTACGTTCTGCCTCATGTTTTGATAAAGTGATTCATAAAGGGCGAATAAATGAAATGAGTTTGGTTCGACCACTATAAATAATAAATCACTATGAATTCTTATGTAGGACATAGAGTATATAATTGACGAGGCAGTAAATGAAGTCAATCCCGATACTTGGGAGAGCGTCCGAAGCAAAACGAGATCGAAATTGGAATGTTTGAAAAGAGCTAATGAAAAGGCTGAGGAAGCAACTAGAAACATCAACAAGTTGAAAGAAATTGTATCAAGGTTAGTGTGACATTATTTTTCATTGAATTAGAATGAAATTTCATTTTAGTAAATACCTGTATACCTGTGTATCTTTGTACCTGTAGGATTACGTCATTGAAACTCATTTATAGAATTTTCAATACCTCTAATTCGGTAGCGTTACTTTTGTGATAAAATTCTCCACATTTAGTCATCAGATCAACATGTCTTTTCCACGAAGACTTATAATATAATATAACCTGTGAAATGTTTTCGAATTATTTAAGGGTAGTCTTTGAGAGTAATCAGAGCTCATGCTTGATTGATAAAGAGTCAACTCAACACGCCTTCAACATTAACACTATAACGGATAAACAGATAATGGAAGCTCTGAACGAGCTATATTTTAAAAATGGCCAGGTCCTTCTTTAGACCCCTTCATTTACTCTATAATGAATCACTAAGCTCAGGCTTATTTCCATTTCAGTGGAAAATCGCAAAAGTTATACCCACCTTCAACTCAGGAGATGAATCAAACGCAGGGAACTTTAGACCTTTATCAATATTGAACCTCTGGGGAAAAATCAGTTTTAACGAAAGTAATATTTTTTCTGGTCAAAAATGTCATAATGATTCATCAACATGGTTTTCATAAGAAAAGAGCCGTTATCACCAAATAAGTACCTTTTGTACGAAATGTATTCGACATTACGGAAAGTGGACACTAAGCACGTGTCGTGTACACCGATTTCTCGAAAGCATTCGATAAAGTGCATCATCCTACTCGGATAACCAAACTGGAGAATTTCGGTGTGCACGGTAATCTCCTGAGTCTCCTGACTTCCTGCTCACAAGACAGGCGCCAGTACGTGGCCTTCAACAATTTCAATTCTAATGATTACTTGTGGGGTCTCCCAGGGCTCTCATTTAGGCCCCATTCTATTCAGTGTTTTGTCAGCGATGGGGAAAAATGTGTTAAATATTCGAAGGTTGCAATTTATGCAGACGATCTAAAGCTCTGTATGCCAATTAAAACTTCATTTCATTACTCTGAATTTCAAGAAGACCTAAATAGTCTTTATGATTACTGCAACGTTAATAGATTGTTCATAAACATCAGGAAATGGCACCAGATTGTTTTTTCAATAATGAAAAAATACCACCATGTGATGAGGTGCGTGACCTTGGAATCATGTTGGACAAAAAATTTACATTTGATTCATATTTCGAGTTAACTGTTAGAAAATTTCGTACATTGCTAGGATTCGTGCTAAAAAATACGAAGGACTTTCCTAATCATGAATCCCTATTAACCCCTACAAAACATTAATGAGGCCGATATTGGAATACCGTACCTGTATATGGATCCCTTTTTATTAGAAATTTGAACTACTATAAAATAGAACCGCTGTTCATCATTAGGGAGTTCTCCGATTTTCTGTTTACATATGTAATTCATTTTATTGATTCACCAGATTGCACAGAATATTCAGTTTTGAATTGTAACCCAAGATTTGTGCGAAATCGCTTCATTTTCTACCCTCCCTCGTACGTAACTATTATGGCAACTCTAAAATGATATGATGCATGAATGCTTACAACTAAATTTATAACTCGAATATCGATTTGATATTTGAATATGATTAACCCTATATAACCTTATTTTTATGCTTCCAATACTTATTTTTTCCCTTATTCCTTACAGCACTTGAATTGTACCGTAATATATAAAAAACTCTCAACATGTTGGCATAGCTATTGATATTTCGATATATGTTTATATGTTACTATGCAGGGCGATTCAGATTTTCGTAGCAGGACTTGAACAACTTGAAGGAGACATTTTTCAAGACGAAAATCTTATATAAACATATATGCCTGGGAGCTTCGTTTCCGATATACAGGGTTTCAAAGTTTGCAATTTTTTTTTGTGTTTCGAATTTCCTCCAAAATTTTTCAGAATGAGG